>PNEQ01014473.1:0-12294 GCA_003012365.1 Medauroidea extradentata
TGCGGTGCTATGTGCGATGCCTGCGGTGCTATGTGCGATTCCTGCGGTGCTATGTGCGATGCCTGCGGTGCTATGTGCGATGCCTGCGGTGCTATGTGCGGTGCTATGTGCGATGCCTGCGGTGCTATGTGCGATTCCTGCGGTGCTATGTGCGATGCCTGCGGAGCATGTGGAGCTAATTATGGAGCATGTGGTGCCTGTGGTGCTATGTGTGGAGCCTATGGTGTATAGGGAGAAACTTTGCTACAATTTCTAAAATGTTTTTTCATTGTATCACACTCCAAGTAAACTTATGTTGGCAAACCTCACACTGAAATTTAATTCTTAAAATTTTCATCTTAACACGTACTTGCTTCATGTCAATGTACACTGTGGAAAGTATCGTGACATCTTGTAGGACGTCAAAAGTGGAAGAGGACTAGTGAATGTCAAAGGTTAGAAATGTGAGCACTGCTACAAATATGAAAAAACACTTTTCTTACAAAAAATACTTACGTTTAAGAGTGTACGTGAAGAGCAGAAAGAAGCGACCCCTCCAGACATGATCAGATTCTCAGGCAGCACTACGAGCACGAATGTTTGACGTGGGGGGCTTGACGTACTGTAGCACTGATATCCTACAGGAATTCACATCAGTGTTAGTAACTTGCGTAGAAAAACTCTTAGACACATTGTGAGGTAGCTTAGATGGAAATAAAACCTACCTCGCAAGCTTATTAAAACACGCTAAAAGTTATACCAGTAGCAGCATAGAAACAGTATGTTTAGTTGCTGTTAAGATGTACGAGTAAAAAATATCACGAATAGTTAGCAAAGAAAAAAACACACTACAAGGTTATACTACCAGTCGCATAGAAACAGTATGTTGAATTGCTGTTAAGATGCACATGTTAAAAATATCAAGAGTAGTTTTTTTTTCATCAGATTCGTTTACATTAAACTACTTAATAAAAACGAATGAAAAATTATGTTCACAGACTATATTGATGCAATTTTCCCATTAAAACATTTACATAGAAAATGAAAATTGTTTAAGTACAATACTACAAAAAAATTATAAATAGGGAGGGGAAACATTTATGCAATGATCAATGGAACTGCATGTAACTGAAAGTTTCTCAGTGCTGTATGCTGTGGACGATGAAAGCAAAACCTTGACGCAATTATCTTCTACCGTAGTGCCGATGGCAAACGACGGAATTCTCGGAGAGTACCTACTATGTCGGATGCAGGCGAAAACAGTAAAGTCGATTTTCGATCAAGCAAACCTTTATATAGGCTTGCGGTAGAAATAGGGGAAAGGTTTCTCCTCAGCAAGAGGGAGGATTATTTTCCCGTGAAAAGATTCTCGGACATTTTTTCAACACATACACCAAGGACGGCACCATTTCAGGCCTAGAATAAAAAACCATCGCATTCTGTACAGCTTCACTGCACCTTGCTACAAAATACGCCCACAGCATATTACACTTTTAACTAGCACTTGTTAGCTAGATTTATATTTCATTAAAAAATAACATGAATTTTTTTAGACTTGCCGGATATAACTTTTTTTTTCTTGACAAAAATCTACTTGTGCATGTTAGCAATTAAATGTAGATATACAAATTTTTTTCTCCTTTCTTTTCTTCTATATGCTCAGCAATAATGAAATTGAGTGTGAGGAATAAAACAGAGTGTAGTATTTTTACAAATTAATTTTTTTAAAGAAAATAATACTTTTTATACAATACATGCAAACTTTTCAAACAAGATAAGTACATTTTTTCAAGTAAATCTTCTCAAACAAGACAAACAATTTTTTTTTTCAAACAAGACGAGTAATTTTCTTTTTTTCAAACAAGAAACCTAAGAACGTGCAGTAATATATACACAGCAGTATGATTTTCAGTAAGCTTTAAAATTCTATGAATTTAAAAAAATTTTCGCTACGGTTACAAAAATAATGGAGAGAAGCAAATTTTCAGCATTATTTTGTAAACAAATAAGATTTAAAAAAGCAGTGTTTAGGCATTTCGGGACACAGTATTTTTAAAAAGAAAATGGCTTAAATTTTTTTTTACACATTTCAGTCTTTCATTGCACAAGTATTTTTCATCACTTATTTTTCTTATCAGAATGAGAAAACAATTTTTTAAAAAATATATTTTGAACAATAGTTTCAACTTTCGATTCGAGCCAGGTCTCGTCAATAGTGTATAGAGACGTCGAGGTTGCACTAGCACATACTTTATTAGCGATGATTTTCTTGCTAGGTCCTGCAGCAACTCTTCTTACATTTAGGACGAGTGTTTAGTCTATGAACCTCTTGTGTCGGCTTTGACGACGTCTCGGGCAGCATGTCGAACAGACGTCTCAGGCTGCGGCGGAGATAACTGCACTGATGACATATCTGGTGATAATAGTTGCAGGTAGAAACTGGATGTTGTAACACAGTCTGGAGCGTGGATATGTTTTTTCCTTTCATTTTTGAAAGTCAATAACGTCTTCTGGCGCACAGGGCAACTTGGTTTCTGCTCGCAAATAATGTACGTACAACTGACCATAAGACGAGCAATCGACAATTTGCTGAATGGGTTCATATAATGTTGCATCATGCATAAATACTATGTGACACAGCAAATAGCATTTTTCAATGTATGTTCTTAAAAGTCCTTTGTTACAATAATAATAAGTCACTTTACTCAGGTCAGGCACTGCGCTCACATAATGATTGGCAGCGCAGGATGAAACGTGTTCATGTTCGCTTCGACTACTGATCGCCGAAAACCAAAGACTTTTATTTGAGACTTTGTATGTGGGTTCTGGCTGAAAAATGTATTTACGAGTCTTATAAACAGACCTGGAGTCACGGGCTTTTCAAGGTTGTTAAAATTCCGAATTATAAGCCACGCACGTATTTTCTAGAATGATTCCAATGAACGACAGATACGTGGCTAGTTGTGTGAAGAAGAAACTCGACGTGCTAATTATATAGACGTCTGTACGATTTAAAATATATTTTGCGACAGAGAAGTGATATGGCTTACATACATTTTACTGGTTTGGACAATTATAAAGAAGAAATAATACTTGTATGTGTAATAGTATGTACAGAATAATTGTAAAAATCTTTCAAAAAACATTTTTACATAGATGACATTGCTTTTAATTTTGAGACAAACGAAGCCTTCGCCTTCTGTTGGTGTATGCGTATACGTGTTGTGAAGGTAAAAACCGCTCACAGACATAAAAATAATACGGACGAAAGCTTACATTCCTCGTAGCTTTGTAAAGTGAAGTCGCGATTTTTACGACTTTCTCTGGTAAGGAGGATTGGGGAGGCGAACGCTGCCGCAGTCGGTTCAAAGAGAACATTCTATACACCCTTCTCTGTAATATGTTACGCGTGACAGGATGCGCATGGTCAGGTGGAAAAAGGAATGTGGGAGAAGACTGCAGTGTGGGGGTTGGGGGAATGTTCACCTTACCTGGACAGGATAACTGCCGTATTCAAGGCGAACTCACGTGAAGGACAACGCCGTCGGTTCGAAGGGGTTGGTAGACGGTTGGAAGGGGCGATATATTAACACTTCTTTGTTATTTGTTACGCATCAGAGTGTGGCGACTGTCGGGCGGAGAAAAGTGGTTCTTGGTGGAGAGAGGTAGGATGGGGTAAATGCTCGTTGTTACCTCTCGGTGACCTGCTGGAGTGTAAGATATGGCAAAAACGGGATGCGTGGTGGAGCGTTGGTGCATGTGTGGGGGAGGTGATGTTCACTGTTACCTCTCAAGGAGCTACTTGGTTGTGTGGAAGAGGGAGGTGAGAGAAATCGCGGTACGGTCAATGAGCAGTACGCAGGACAACCTCTGACTAGTAACTCTGACTGATTCTAGGGGCGGTTCTCTCCCTCCTACACTGACTCGAGATGCTACTTCAAAAAAACATAACTGTTTTTATGATACAATATTACGGTGCGATAGGGGCTAGGAGACGCCTAAAGTTTGAAGGTCGCGACGAGATGTTCCCTGCGCCCCTCTCAGCAGCCACAGCTGCAATATTAAAATAATGTTTGTTTTTATTTTTCCAGCAATAGTAGCGAACTCGTCGAGCCTACCCAACTCTGATGGTGTCATCTCCAAAAAAATAATAAAAATTCCTTCATCATGAGAAAAAACTGTGAAAAAATCACACTGCTGTACAATAATATTTAAAAATAAATAAAAAGAATACTAGAATTTATATATTTTGTCTCTTGTTACTATGCACATGACCTAAACAGCACTGCATACATTGTAAAGGATAAGTCATATCTATGCTATGACTATACACAAACACATGATAATTTCCAAATGTAATAATATGAAATATTTGAAAAAAATATGAAAAAGGTACAAAACATAGAAATATAAAAGTTTTATGTATACCACATAAGTCTTTTACAACAACACTCATAGGGTTAGGGCGTATGTCTGCTAAGATAAAAGATTGCAAGAATTATTAACATTCATCTGCTTCAAAATATGTTTATATATACACAATTTTAAACTATATCTGAGAGCAATGCACCTGTAGGGCTAGGGCGTACGTCTGCTAATGCAATGATTACAAGTATTACAAACAAAGTTATTTTTATATATACAATTTAAAGTTGCTTTGTTGTCGAAGCATCCATAGCTCAGTGAAAAAAAATAAAGTGGGTTCTGGCACGTATATTGTAACACAAAGGGCGACAATCTTCGCCCAACACCCAGCGAAGTAAAATTGTTAACTTGTTAAAAAAAATCATAAGGTCTATTCTCCCATACACAAACACAATCAACTTCGACCTTACAGCAATAGCGATACTAGAGCACTCTAGCAGCCAATGATGTAGATGTTGGAACAAACATGGCAGCACCCATTCAGGAGTAAATATGGCGGATGTCGACTGCAGCACTGCCTAACAACCAAAAATGAAAACAAACTGCGATTCTAGCGCCGCATAGTCGTCAATGATGGAAACAAAGTGCGACACCAGAACAGCCTAGTAGCTAGTGATGCAAATAAACATGACCTCCCCAGCAGACGATAAGGGAAATTTCGAGTGAAAAAATTCTCTCCTGAGGGAAAAATTCCCTCAGCCAACGAGTGACAGTCGAAACAAGATGGGCGACATGACAATGACATAACAAATTACGTAACATACGTTAAATTGATCCAATATGGCGGAGAGCATAACGAATTAATCCAAGATGGCGAATGGCATAATGGATTAATCCAATATGACGGACAACATGACAAACTGATACAAGATGGCAGACAGTATGACGAATTGAACTATGATGGCGATTGATTGATACGAATTGGCGGCGATGATGTAATTAAATATGGGGGACTGATTCTCTTATCCTTAGCCAGGAGCCAGTGCACCAGGATCGGCTATTCCCTACTACTAACTCACTTAAATCATGTAGCTAACAGGTCGGAATTTCATCGGAATTTTCCCATGGAAAAATATACAACTCTTAAAATATACACTGAAACATGCTGGCCAAGTTGGTTTTTATCTATGCTTACTCTTTACGTTCTGCAGTTCATTGCTTAGTACTGTAAAATGAGTGTTTAAATAATTTTTGGAATTCTGTAGCCGTGTATTTCTTGTACTAACACATATCATAAATATTTTCCCACAATTAAAAAATTATTAGAGAATCTTATTTCCTGTGTCCTAAACTACATTTATCATTTTATTTATTTTATTATTGGAAACAAAGAACCAAATTAAAGCATTCATTTTATTAACACATTTATATAGCACAGTACAAAAACATTCCTTTTCTCACGACAAAGCACTGAAGTATCAAGATGTGTTAATTGAAGGTAGGCAATCAGGAACTGGCAGTGTAGTAGAGAGAAAAGTTTTGGTGGTAATTTTATCGAATACTTGCTACATATGGAATCTCACTATTGCCGTAGACACTACAAGATTATATTTGGAAACAGTTTTTAGATCAGTAAAAATATATCTATAGTTCGAGCAGTTAATAATACTGTAATTGTTCCAACAAGAACTTCAACTACGCAGAGTGTGCACTGGAATACCGACTATATGTAACCAAAAATTGAAGGAGACATGAAAAACACAGAAAATTCGCATTTTCAGAAGTATTAAACGACCTGACCGTGGCATACTGTCATCCAAATAAAGACAAGTGTGACTGATACCTGATGGAAAATTAACAGAAACCGCCTATCTGAAACAAACTGAACCTTAAGAAACTGCGAGACATGAGAAAATGAAGGACTAGGAAGCTGCAAAGTCCAAATCTTGTCAAGTATTTTCAGTGAACGTTTAAGCGTCAAAATTGTAACATTTGTGAGGGCCTCTGCAGTATAATTTAAAACCACATTATGCTACCACACTCATACAATATACAAATTTAACTAGTCATGCCGTAGTCTGTCAGTAGAATGAAGGAGAGGGAGAGCTGAAATCTTCGACTTTTACCTCTGTCATGGTGGGGCACAGAAGAAATTGTTAAGTCCTGGCCTTCTAAAATTACAAGGGTTATCGTAATTTAGAGTGACGGTTGCTGCTACGAAAACAAGAACAAAGACTTAGCTAATGGGGTTTGGAGCTAGCTGTGCGGTAGGTCTTCATTGTTAATCAGTATTATTCTTTTGTTGGCCTTATCAAGATGGAGATTGATTCCATTTACGCATAAATATAAAGGAAACAACATATCATGGAAATCTACTTGCACCCTGACTATGTGTCACTAACAAAGGAGACTAGAATATAATCACTTCCCTACAATGTTAACGATGTAAAAAATATATATATTCATTTGTAAAAACCGGGAAACAATATGTTCGGTCTAACAGTCAATTATGTGTGCCATTTCGTGTATGCAGTCTGAGTTTTGAACAAGAGTATCAACCTTGCCTTGTACTATTCTACATTGTACATATCACACCTAAAAATTGTCCATTCATAATGGATGTATCTGCAAGAACGCATGTGATTCTATCGTGTGTTCAGACTCTTTTTACGGCATACTTCAAATTTAATATAAGCTAACTATGCGTCACTTTCTCGTTTCTGACAGTCATATTTAGTCATTTTTCATATCATTTTGTTTATTTAAATAAAAAGTTATATTGGCTATCAAAAGACCAGTCTTAGTTATATTATTACCAGCATTTTAAATTGTGAGTAGAAAACTCAGTTTTCACTCGACACTATCACAATACAAAACTCTTATGCTGTTGACTTCCGCTGATTTGACAAGGTGGAAGCATTCTACGCCATTTTCCTAAAAAAAAAAAAAAAAAAAAAAAAAAAAAACTAAGACAGTTTAATTTTTCAACACAGTAAATTACTAAACAATATATTACTGAATACACTATAGTGCACCATACGGTGCTACAAACACTGTAAATTGACTGTGAGCGCCCCTAGCGTCATTCCCGGATAACCTCTTCATCTTTTCTCTTTAAAGTGTTTGTGCTGCCCACTAGCCCCGATTTCTAAGCACGGGACGTATGCAGTAAGCTCTGATACAGACATAATTGATACCTAAATTTGACAAAAAGTTCGTTGTTAATACTAATCGACAGATATGTTGATAAAACAAGTTTTCAAATTATATTTGATTTTAACTGTTAATTTATTCGATTCATATAACTGATGCTACTTTCTTTTTGAGGGTGTCAGTACCAATCTACTTTTAATCGGATTCTTGTAGAAAAAGGAAGCAAGACAGTAATTGTCAAGCAGCAGGATATGAATAAAGTACTGCATTTGTACACATCACAATATGCTCTTACATTATCTGGGCAACTATTGCCTCAAGTATTTGTATGTTTTCAAGAACTAACCGGTAAATTTTAGTCCAAGAGTTCAAAAATTAGTCGATAAATACACATAAAAAATTATAATGTTATAACAACATGTTCAAAATCTGGGAAGCTTACAACAGGCTTATACATTGACTTTTTACAAGATTGCTTAAAGCCTTACGAGGGGAAAGAAAATTTTCTTCTCCTCATAGATTCTTGGGGAGGCAAAACAAAGCCTGAAATTTATTACGAAATTTTCCAGTATGACAATAATCTGCCTACTTGTACGGTTAAAGTGATTCCTTTAAAGTGTACTCCTATTGTTCAGGCTAGTGACGTTTATTTTTATAGCCAGGTAAAATGTAACATTAAACATTTACGAAATTCGTCGTATTTAATCGAACAGTATCGAGAAATAAAATCACGAGAAGAGTTTGCAAAATTCAATCAATTGTTCATCACCAATTATTCGATTTACTTGGTAAGCTGCTAAACTTTCTGAAGATAGAGACATTTTTGTGAACGTGATTGATGTTTGTTTCCAACTGACATTTTAAAAAACCATTAGTCTTGTAAAAATTCTGCTGTCATTAACTGTGCTAGATGGCAAAAAAAATTAAAAATGTTTTTATGATGTTTATAATTCAGACTTACAATTGTAATAAAAATGTATATAAAATAAAAAAAAACCAACTAACACGATTTAATATTTTTCTTATTAATGAATAATATTACTATAACCATTAGTAATAGTGTATTTTAAATAATAGGTAGTTTATTAAATAATAGTGTATTTATTTGGAAGTATATATATATATATATAAATGTTATGTTGGTTTGTGTACGCTTCAAAAACTCAGAAAATTCTGCACCGATCGAGCTGAAATTTTAGCATGATATATAATCCGCATCGATTGTTTTTATCTAATTTGCGACCGCGAAAAAAAAAAAAACACTCGCTGACAACCGCAATAGTAATGGCGCAGTCACATGAGAAACAATATTCGTTCCCGATTACATTGTTCATCTGATTCTGATTATTATACAATCTGAATTAAATATTCACTTAAATCAAGGAACTTTTGTGTGATCGAACTGGTAAGCGTATAACTCAACAACGCCTGGACCAATTTGGCCAATTCTTTTTTTTTTTTTTTTTAATGTTCGTTAAGTTCAAAGATGGTTTTTACGGCGAGAAAAATTCGAATAATTGCAGGAAAAAAAACCTTAAAAAAGTAGTCAATTTGAGCTATATTGCTATTGTTGTTTAAACAGTGTAGGTATGTTCCTGTGATCGAGGCCTTAAGCATTCACTCAGGTATTGTATAAAGTTTGGGATGTGGTAGGGGTGGGGTTACGGGTTCGAATCCCGTGCAAGACTTTGCGATGGGAATTACATGATATCATACAAGCGTATTGCGCGCGCTCTTTACACTGTTATTGAGTACGGTAGCTGTTAAATGTCGGGAAACTGTTTCGCGGTGGAAGCCGCAGCCGGGCAGCTCTTTTATAGAGAAATAAAGATGAATTAAAAAAAGAAGTTCTGCAATTAAAGTACGCTTAGCGCAGTGGACTGGACAAATCTGTTTGTATTTGATGTTTTAAAGATAAACAGTGAATACAGTATAATATAGAATATAGTAGTATCACCATCAATTAACACGTAACTAAAAGTTAGTTACTCTTTTCTATAGTACACGCGGGCGAAGCCGCAAAGGGACAGCAAGTAATTTATATATTTTTAAAACTAAATCATGATTAAAATTTAAAGTATTATTTGTTAGCAAAATAACGTTATTGGTATATGAATAATCGATAACAAGACAATTGAATAAATATTTTAAAAATAAATAAAAAAGTAAATCGTGCACGGGATTCGAACCCAGACCGCCCATGTGGTATGCTGACACATTACTGGCTAGGCTATTTTACCGCTGGCACTCGAATAACCTCACTAGTATAAAAGTTGAGTTTGAATTTTAAAGCGTAATTTTCTCAGAATCGATTGAGCGTTGCGTATTCCAATTCCAAGGGGTGAACACCCTAAAGAAGAACAATTATTACACTAAGTCTCATCCCAAAATGAATTCGCGAAGTCGTGCCCTCCCCCTGGAGGTGTAAGCTCATTCACTTACGTTTTAGAGTTGCTTGAGATAGCATGCAGTTTCCCAAGGCCTCGTATTGTTCGTATATTGTTGGAAAGAATTGTGAAAGAGCTAGGGCAAGTTTTGCACATCCTTTTGGGTCATTGAACATGGATCATCTTGCAAACTGGCTCCACATCTGTAATTTGTGATTTTGGATTTGCATACGTTACATAGATTATTCGTGTCGTATCAGTCCTGTATGCTAAAGTATAGGGTACTTGCCGCGACAAATTTACGAATTTGGAATACGCGAAACCGATCTCACAACCGTTAGGTTTGGATTTTAGTGATATTTAAAGTGTGTAAATATACTGCTCCAGAACGTTTTGTGTTTTTTACCTATTTAAACAGTTGTCTTTTTTGCTTGTCAATGTGCATGAATTGGTTAGAGTACACAGGTTGGCAACGTAACGTGATTGTTGTTTGTGCGGACTGATTGGGCTTTAAAAGACCGCATTAAAATTATGAACCAAAGTATGTATTTCATAATTTGTTTGGTAACCACGTAGCGGTGCTTAAATTGCACGCGATTTGGTAAATAACGAGCTGTAATTGTATGACAGATAATTTTCTTATAGTATTTATATAGTATATGCTAATGAGGTAATTTATATTTAAATGGATTGTATGGATTTTAAATTAATTTCAGCTAACTAATACCCTAAATAATCTTATAATATTTTTTTTATGTTTAATAATTTTTGGTATTTATAGTCATGTAAATTCATTTTGTGAATGCAGTAATTATGGAACAGTAATAAGTAGACCACTCATAGTTCTATGTTTAAAGGTTTGAAACCTCTCAGGCAACCAAACCCTAGAGCCAGCCTATTTTAAACTATTGCATTGTAGCAATAGTGTAATTTTCTTGAAGTAGAATGGTGGAAGATGTCATAGCAGATAGGTCATGCGAAACCTACATTTAATCCGCCATCAACCTAAATTAGTTAACTCAAGGGAGAGAGCACTAGGCAGAGTAACAATGTCAATAGTACTAGCCACCTTACGAAGAGGCAAGTTTATGTTTAGTTTTACAGAATTTACAATTGGAGTGAGCTACAAGCCATCGCCTACAAGACTGTAAAATCGACTTCAAATTACCTATTTAATTTTAGTGAACTTTTGAGTCGCCACTTGGATTAAGTGATTGAACTGTACCGGCAAAACCTTTTATTTATCTTAGCCAGTGAAATGTAATGAGCAAAAGTTTTATTTTGAACAGACTTTTCTCAAAAGCCAGAGGTCCTAGCGTAAGTTTTAATTGTATCTACCAATTTAGTAGTCGAGGCATATTATTAAATTACAATCAATTATTTGATTGAATATAATAACCCTGAGACATGCGTCGTTGCGATGAACTCCCTTTTTGAAAACGAATCCAAAATTATAATTTAGTCAATTGGAAGAACAGTTAACCATTTGCAAAATTACTCCAGTTGAAACCAAATTTAACCATTTAATTGCAGCCACTGATACTGAAGTTTGAATGAGGTAGGTGATGTTGTGGTTGATCCTCCTACAACTAGTTAATATGATAACATCAAAAAGGCACTTAACGATTGATTTATAGATAGCGAAGAGAAAAGAATGAAATATTTATTGTATGACTTAGCACTCGGTGACGAAATGTCATCGCAACTTCTCTGACAAATGAAAGAACTGGCCGGGAACAAGGCATCTGTTGCTTTACTCAAATCATTATGGTAACATAAACTACCTAATAACACACAAGCTATCTTGTCTGCCAGTACAGAAAATATTCATAGATTAGCACAGACAGCAGACAAAATTTCTGAAGTTTCAAGTTCTAACATTTGCACATTAACTTAGCTCAATTCTTCAGATAAACGTAAGGAACAAAGAGTAAACATGCTAACCAAAACAAAACATTCCGATTTGGAAGGTACGTCTAGAGAAATTTACAAGCATAGTTAAAAATTTTGAACTTAATTTTAGCAAAATTAATATTAATCAGGAACGATCTATTCTTCGATCAAAATCTTCTCAACAGAGTCCACACAACAATAATGAAATCGTATGTAGTACCATAAAAAAATTCAAGCATGATGCACATAAACATTTTCCTACATGTAATTGTGATTATGAACAGAGAAACTAGATAATTGTGTAGATGAGGGATAATATACACAGAGTAATGACAGTCTTTCTTTGTAGTTAGTAAGTCAAGCAAAATCCAATTGCTGATAGACACTGACAAAGATATACCTGTAATTCCACCAACATACAAAGACAAACGTAACAAACAAGCTAGAGAATTTTATGCTGCAAATGCAACTTCTTATCAACGTTTGGTCAAAAGTTATTGTCGCTAGATATTGTATT
>PNEQ01014474.1:0-12296 GCA_003012365.1 Medauroidea extradentata
CAGGCCTCTGTGTCCCCTGAGTTCAGACCCAAACGATTTGAGCTCTCTTACCCCGGGTCATTTCCTTACGCTGGAGCCCTTAGTTGCAGTGCCTGAGCAAGATTTAGGAGAGTTGTCCTTGAACCAAGTCAAGCGCTGGCGACTTGTGCAGAAGATACACCAAGATCTGTGGCGACGATGGAGCACTGACTATCTTCATACCTTGCAACAGCGCACAAAGTGGCATCAAGCTGGAGTTCCCCTTCAGTCCGATCAGTTGGTTCTGGTGAAGGATGACAGGCTCCCTCCACTGCAATGGCAACTGGCACGTGTGGTGGCACTTCATCCAGGCAGTGATGGAGTTTCCAGAGTGGCGACAGTCCGCACTACCACAGGACTGAGTAAACTGCCTGCAGTGAAGCTCTGTCCCCTGCCTTGTGACGTTTTGAAACCGTAGTTTCAAGGCGGCCGGGATGTTTCTGAGTGTGTAAATTGTGTACATAGTTAAAGTGTTTTCATGTATAAACAAACTTGAATATGTGTGAAAGAAACACAAACTTCGAACATGGGATTTTGAATCTCCCGCCTATGCTGCTGTGAAGTTGGCAGCCCTGTTTTGAGCCTGTGGCTGGTGGCGCTGGTGTTCCTGCGTACCAGCCAGTCGTACGACCAAGATGGCGGTAAAAGGTAGTCCCCTCAACGTGGCTCACTTGTATCGGTAAAGTTTTTCGTTGTGGATGTTGCATCCGACCTTGATACAGTCCGTCGTGTGGTAATGCAACACACGGTCTACAGTCGAACACATCAGTCAAAACAGTCTGTCGGGAGCGCGCAGACAAATGTGTCACCGCACCATGTGAGTTTATCGCTGACGTATGTCATAAAGATTTAAGTGTTTGAAAACATATTTTATTCCTCCTTTCATAAAAGACAGTGAGATGTTGTAATGAAATTAAATGAATGACATTAGGATGCTGTAATGAAATTAAATGAATGACACTGAGATGTTGCAGTAAAATTAAATGATTGACAATGAGATATTGCAGTAAAATTAAATATGTAATGATATGCAGTGGTTTAGTGCTTCACAGATTTTAATTCATAGATCATTAGTCAGAGAAAAAAAAATCTTATTATTGGGAGACAGGGTAGCACACAAAACAAAATAAATAGGCTACAGTTACGTATTATCATAGAAAGCACTTGCTTGCTGGGACCCAACAATCTCAAAGAATTCCATATTTTACACAAATTGTCATAGTTTAATTTAATTGATTTTTCGTGTCATAGGTGACAAAAACTTCTTCTGTAGTTCCGCTTGGTGTGTAAAGGCTGCGTATTTTTTTACGAAAAAAAAAAAAAAGGATCACTAATGTCCTTTGCTGCACTGTTTGACAGATGTGACCTTGCTTGCTACCTAGCTCCAGGTAGGGGAAGAGGGACTGGCATTCCCTCCCTCTCTGCCAGCAAGCAGCAGCTGTAATCATTCACTGCTCCATGTGCGCACTCACAGAACATGCCCACACAAAACTGTTTGCTAGTTTGTACGTTAGCACTTACCGGTAGTTTTTCTCTTTGTACAGTCATTTTGCAGATTCTGTATCCCTACTTAAATCTGTATAGCCATCCAGAGACACTCTCTCTCTGCTTGAAGCTTCATAAAAGAACTTTTACTTTCTCCATGCACATACGGCCTGACACAGGTGTCCTGTTCACTCATTTCTGATTGAACCAATGAAGTCTAGCGACATATAAATCTCTGTGTGTTGAAGTTTTCAAAAGTCTTTCATTTCAAAGGAGTTTTTAACAAAATCAGGGAGTTTTACTTTGTTGTGTTTTATGTTGTATGCAGTTTGTACACCAGTGTTATAATCATTAGCAAGTTTTGTCAGTGCCTCTCCTTTATCTAATCTGTCGATTAATTCCACCATTCGTTCAATTGTTAGGACCACCTTTTTATGTTTGTACCTATGTTATTTAAAATGTAGTGTTATAAGTTCGGCTGATGCTACTAGCAGATCTGATACAATGGAGATAACAACTACGACAGTCTTCCTTGCACACATCTACTGTATCCTACAATTCAAAGTTACTGCAAACAATACAATTTAAGTACGGGAAAGTATATAATAACACTACTAAAATACACTGTAAAATATTTTCAATATTTTGCATGGGGAAACAACACTTTAAGGCCATGTTGCCCTCTTTTTACAGTTTTTTCAATACTTATTTTTTAAAACTTAAACGAGAGCAGATACCACAAATATGTTTGGCTGTTTTATTTATTTTTATTTTTGCAGTGAGAGCTAATTTTTTATGAGAAGAAAATATACAGTTTCTACTAATAAGTTAATTAACAAAAAATTAAGTAAGTAATTACATAATCATCTAACACCATAGTATTTTCTGTCTTGAAAAAAATTGGCCAACATGGTGAAAACTATTTTAAACAAAACTGCCACACAGATTATTTTATCTGCTCTCATTTAGGCTAAAAAACAATTGTCACAAAAACACTAGAAACAGGGTCGCATGGACTTAAAATCTACATCGCAGAGCATACAATTAAATCATGCAACACCTGACTTATGTCACAACCATCTCGTCTGTATTGAAATGTCACGAAACTTCCAGTTTTGTGGATGACAAGGGTTAATTTTATAACTAAATTTTAACATTAATTCGGCTGTTTGGAAGTAAATATCATAAGCTGCAGTGACCTGGTGCTGTACTAAAAACACAGTTACACGATACAATTAACAGCAGCACGTCTAAAACTCTGTCCACACAGCAACTGACGGGTCAATTGGATCTACGGAGAGGAAGGGGAAACTGCTGTATCACGCTAGCCTTTGTGGGCAGGCAGGAGTGCATATAGGAAGCAGGTAGTGTCTGTCATAGCATGTAATGTGTGTGTGCATGTGTAAAAAGGAGAAGAAATAGGAAAGCAACTGAGTCATCACATGACTTGCCTTGCTCTCTGAACAGCCTCGCAAATGGTGTTGCGTGCGCGGCATAACTCACCAGGCGTGCAACATAACTCATTAGGTGCACGCTGCAAGTGTGTTCTAGCAGTCGTTTTTGGAACATTTACAGTTTTTTTACAGCTGCGACTAAATGATTTATAGTAACCACTTAACCACTTGCATTATTTCTGAATTATAATAAACTTATTTTAAATAGTTTCCTGCTTGAAATATGTTGAATTATTATTCCCTTCAAATTATTAAAATTGTTAACTTTTTTTGACGGGAATTGAGAATATTGTTGTAGTGGCATTGTTGTTGTAGTAGCCAATGTCATGGTTGTGGGGCTCAAGTGTATATTAATTTACATGTTCATTAATCTAATGGAAAAAATTTTACATGTTCATATTTACATATCATCGTTTGGACTTTTGATGTATTAAATGGTTCTTTCACTTTTTACATAGAATTGTGCTTATCTTTCACGTACATGATTATAAAAGTAACACCGATTCCTCAAATTCTATGTTAAAATAAACAAGAAACTGCGTGCAGTCCATTTTAGTCTTGTCCAAACTGAAATGTTCATCTTAAATTATATGTTCATAGTAAGGAAATTGAAACAACTAGAATCCATATTTAGATGTTGGCTAAATAATTCTTCAACAACAAACATGCAATGTGCACAAGACGTTTAAATTTCTTTATATTCTGTTAGTTAAATCTCTCATTATCAGCTGATTTTATTTCAGTTCCAGTTAATTTAATGTCTAAATAGTTTTTCCTTTTTCCCTCCACAGTAAAACTAATATTTGCTGTGTACTGTATGTACGTACATAATATTTCTCTACCATCACACTATAATTAAAAAAAGTTGCAGTAAGCCCGGCAGGGCTATATCTACCGTATTTGCCGGCATATAAGACGACAATTTTTACATATTTTTGGCCCTCAAAAATTGCTACTCGTCTTATATGAGGGTGCAAAAATTTTTGGTAGCCAAAAATCGTTTGAAAGCTAAGCTGTAAGATGTGGAGTTGTATGATGTTTCAAGGAATTGCGTTTTTCGTCACAAATGAAAACGAGTGCCCCGTTTAGTTTAATAAAATTTACGGTACAAAATTTTTATGAGCGTCATTCACAATAAAGGACACTTCCTCGCAGCGAAGCGGCGATCGATGCGAGCGCGTACCGAGATACTTTGTCTCGCCAGCCTACAACTCTCGTGCGGAGAAAACGAGGATCTAGGGCCGCCTTCAGTTATTCACTGATTTCACTGATATCACTGACAGTTCGCCAGTGTCCGTGAATAATAAGGGAACAGCATCAGTAATCAGCAAAATATATTCACCGTCAGTAAATAGATAATATCGGAACATTAAATCAGTAAACATTACTGCAATGTACGTTTCCTAGCAACTACATCTCTGGCATATCTGTGAATTCATTCATGCGATAAACAATCATGTTTATTTTGTTTGTTGTGTAAATTGTATTTACTTTAAAAATATAATTGGTATATTTTTAGCATATTGATACATCTAGCACGACTTACGACTGATGTTGTTTTCTTCGTTTTTTCACGACGTAGCTTAAACATTGTGTGTATTTAAGGTTTGGGAAGCTATATCCATTATTTTTTAATGCATAAGCAAGGTACGATTCAACCTCTAAACATTATTTAGTCTTTTCAAACTGCACGATGAATGCTTCTGTAACTATAAACAGACGTTAAATAAACGTATTTAAATTAATAGATACCCACTTTGGCCCTTATATCTTAAAAAAGACTTTTTGTCCTGCCATTAGATAACTTCAACTTTTGAATTTCTGCCAAAAATATTGGTTTACTGACAACACTGATGCTCTGAAGCGCCAGTAAAATCGGTAATCTCAGTAAACGGATGTAGCCTCGCACAGGGTATAGTCGTCAACCGACCATCAGTGACTATCAGTGCCGTCAGCAATATCGGAACTATAGCTGACATTACTGAAAACACTGGCCAGTGAAATCAGTGAATAACGGAAGGCGGCCTAGGTCCGCATGCTTTCATCCTTTGTCTCGCAAGCACAAGACTCTCGGGCGGAAAAAACGAGGATCTAGGTACCATACCACACATTCATGTGTCTGTCTAGTGCTAGGCTGGAGGACAACAGCGCACAGGAATGCGATGACCTTGCAAACAGCTGTAGTGCGTGGCGTGCATGAGTCCGGCGTTGCCAAGTCGCACACACCTGCTGGCAAATGGAGATATCGCCGGCCGCCGCTGTGCATTTCCGTGGCTCTTGGGCGCACGGAGGGCAGTAGTAGCCAATGTTATTCGTTTATGTGTCTACTATGATGTTTAAATGCCAGTAATAAATGCATTGAAAATATTTAAACTAAATTTTTAATGTTTCTGGCAAAGGTAAAAAATATTTTTCTGTCGGGAATTTCAAAATTAGTAATTTACTTTTTTTCAAGATTTTGTACCTTCAAAACCATGACTCGTCTTATATGCGGGGTCGTCCTATATGCCGACAAATACGGTATATTCAATGGGCTATGGTGGTGCTCACCTGTTAGGAACCCTGACTGGTGTCGAGATGGAAGCACGGTCCCACATGAGACGTCGCAATTGTTCCCCTGTCATGTTGCGCTTGTGAAGTTCTCGAATTGTCACCTTGCCAACACGCTGAAAAAAAATGTTCAAGTGTCACAATCCCACTATCTTCTTCAGCATACTGTAATTAAAACTAGCTGAGCAGTAGCCAAGTTCAGTAAAACCCCAATTCTGCAAACACAGGTCCAGAAGACTTCAGCAATTTTGTGACAACATTCTGAGAAACAATAAACAAAATAGGCCAAATTCAAGAAGTAACAATTAAGGATAAAGTAGAGCCCTGATTTAACGAACCCAGGAATAATGACAACAGAGATATAATAAAAAGATTTTAGGAACCTTTAAGAAAATATACAAATATTTATAAAATAAAATAAAAATTAAGTAACTTTGATGAAATGGTAGATTACTGTGTATAAATTATAATGTAAATCTATTAAAAATACTTTCACTAGCAGCAGCATATACTTATTTCTCCATCGAGAAAAAAAAAAAAAGAATTGTCGAAATTAATTGAAAACTTGGGATGTAAAAGTGACTGAGTTACACATGTACGGCTGAGCGTGTCTAGATCCTTCCACAATACAAGGACGCACCATGACCTGGCTACTGAATGAACATCTAGATACCCAGTCTACACAGTGCAGTTGTGGACAGCACGGGAACTAATACACAGATAGTGCTTCACACTTCCGTTAGAATGCACCAAGGTACGGTGTTCTCTACTGATTAATTGTATTACCAGAAAACCACAGCCAGAACCTCAACCAGAGGTTAATCTAAAGCCTATACTGTACACTACTTCTTTGTAATATAGCTTGATAACATGAAAAAATTTGATTTAGGTATATTTCCATACATTTGTTGGTAGGGAAGATTAAACAGTCTTTGACAGATTTTGCAGTACTGTAATAATTCTTTAATAATAAAATGCAATAATTAATAAGATAAATTGGTGGTTATTAAAAGCTTGGTACAAAAATAGAGACAAAGGAGACTGATTTTACAAAAAAAAAAAAAAAAAAAAAAAAGAGAGAGAGAGAGAGAGACTGTTAAAGACTTTTAAAAAGTAAAGATACTTTTAGCTAAAAAAAAGACTCGCTCTGATGCCTGAACGTATTTATCTATTATTTTACTGTTGCTGTCTTGCGAACCTGTAAATGAATTTTTGTGGGGATTTCCCAAATTTTGCTGGAGAAGCGGGAGAAAGACGGAGAGATAGAAGGCACGGCTGTGTTAGTTATCACTTCTCACAAGTTGATGGTGCGCATGCAGCCGAACTCACCAGGTGCACACCACACATGTTTTACTGGCAGTTTCTAAATTTTTTGCAAACTTTTTTTTCTCCTTCACAACCTTTTTTTTTTTTTTTTTTTTTTTTGCAAAAGCAAGCAAAACTCCTAAATACAACACATAACGGATAGATATCGCAACTATATGACAAGTCATGTACAGGATGAATAGATAGCGCAGTTGTACGACCATTCCTAAGACGGTCTACAGACAGCACCCAACATATACTGTACCAACATTCGACCAGATGAAAATGCCATTATGTGATGTCCTCACCTAAAATTGTCAAAAATGATATGTGATTGCAAGAAATTGCTATCACAGAACAGTATATTGCATAAAAGTAAATTAGGAGTTCCAGAAGTACACACAAATGTCTAATTTAATTCCAAAAACTGACATAACCATGGCCTACCCGTTTCATTCCACCCTACACTACCATCTCCACACACTCCCACCCTACCCTACCCTCACCATTTCCACCATCCTACTCTCTCGTCCCCTACGAAACCAACCCAAACTTCTTCCCTCTGTACTACCTTCTGCCCCATACCCTCCTTCCCCTACCTTCTTACCTACCGCCACGAAATCCACTGGCCCTACCCTTGCCGCTTAACCTTTCTTCCTTCCTACCTTATCCTCTCCAACCTCTGGTCCATGCTTTTCCCTTACCCAACCCTCTACTCTCATTCCTAACCCTCTACCCCTACCCAACCCGCTTCCCTACCATAAACTCCACTACATCAACCATCCCACCCTCTACTTTTTACTCTCCCCCTTCCAACCTGTACTTTAACCTCTCTTCTTCATCCCTACCTACCCTCTCATTTTCCTTCCCTTTCCTCCAACCCAGAGGAAGCAGACAGAGTAAGAGAGGTTAAGAGTATGTAGGTGACGCAAGGGTAAGTTCGAGGAATAGAGAAAGAGGAGAGGGTAAGGAAGTAGGGTAGGGAGGGAAGGAGGGACAGGTAGTTGGGTGGGAAAGATAGAGAGGGAAGGAATAAATTAGGAATGTAGGGAAGGAGAGGGTAGGAAAGGGGGAAGAAGAAGATTTATAGGTGCAAAGAGAAGGTACGGATGGGAAGGAGAGGGTAAGATAGAAAATCGGGAATGGGAAAAGGGTTATGTAGGGGAAAAGAGGGTAAGGTGAAAGGATACTGTAAAGTTTGGAGAGGGAAGTTAGTGCAAGGGGCTGAAGGGAGTATGGTAAAGAGTGATGAGGGTATTATAATGGTAGGGGTGGAAAGGGAATGGGGGCAGAGGGTAAATAGGGTTAGGTAGGAGAGAGGATAGGGGTCCAAATGGTAAACAAAGAAAGGTAGAGAAAAGAGAGGAAAGGATTCCAACCGTCTCTCACCTTACCTACCTCATTCTTTCGTACTCTGTCCCACTACCTCCTCTTTCAACCTTGTCCTCCCCCACCCTACCCTTTCCCATCCTACATTCTCCTGTGCCACACTCCTCCCCATATCCTCTCCACCTTATCCTTTCCCTCCCCTTCCCTCCCTCTTCCTCCTATGTCCTACCTTCTTCAGTTGTTCCCTCTCCTACTCATTGCCTGCCCTCTCCTATAACACCCATTCCTTCCACCTCCTCTCTTTGTCTTACATGTCCTTATACTCTCTCTTTCTCCTTCCCTCTTCACTCATCCCATACCTTATCCTCTGCTAGCCACTCTCCCTCTTCATTCCTTATCCTATCCCCTCACATACTCCCTATCTTTTCCCAATACACACATCCTTTCTTCACCTCGTATGACCCTCCTTTCTTTCCCTCAAAAACACAAGTACATGCCCCCTTTTTTTTTCCTCTCCACATCCTCTCTTCCACACCCACCCGAACCTCCTCTCCCTCCATTCCACCTACACTCACTTTTTTTTCTTTCCCCCTCTTCAGTTTAAATATAAAAACTTGCTTTAAACACACAAATGTCTATTAATTGTACTAACTAAAGTTTAATGAGATTGTGGTAACTAGAGTTAGAGTAAATATGAAAGTTCTGCCTTGTGTAAGAGCAGCCAACATGAATACAGGAGGACTAGGTAGCAGTACGCACCTTCCAGTTGGCAACAGCTCCCTTCCTCTGCTTGGCTCGGGTCTTACTTTTGCTCTTGATGACCATGACACCCCGCTGCTCCGTGCTGGGGTCGTCCCCCGCAGGACCCAGACTGATACTGTACTCCTGCAGGTAGTGGTGAGCATCTGCCTGGTTCACGGCCCTCTCCAAGGTCACCACTATCTTGGCCCACTGCAACCAGTCACCTCGCATTGTGACTTGTTTACTGCTGCAGCTTCATTTATTTACGACAAGAATGTGTAATAGTGGTGCTACCAATCTGCTACATTCTTAAATGTTCTCTATTTTGCAAAGTAAATGCAGCACATAAATTTTTTTAATTTACTTTTTTAAAAATCTTAATTAAATTAACAGTCCATCATTAATATTTTTTTATCACTTAACTCTGGTGTCTCCTACACAGTTGTGTAAAATGTTGCATTCTGAAGTTAAGGGTTATTGCCAAGATTGCACATACATAACATAAATATAGGTGGTTCAGAATTAAGTGAACCCTTTTGAAACCCTAGTTACTTTTTCTTTGTAAATAATTTATACTTTTCCACCACTTTTTAATATAAATAACTTAACCTAAATAACAATGAACATGTATAGTTTGTACAACACTCAAAAACTAACGTCTGAGATCACAATAAATACTATTTTTTTTATTATTAATCTAGCCCACAAAGTCTCCAAAAGTGCTCGTTTTATGAATAACAATGTGCTATAGCCACCTTTCTCCTAACTAAATACAGTACGCAAACATACTACAAAGTCACATACCTGCTTCATCCACTCCTTCTCACTCTGCTCTATGACATGGGCATAAGTGTTGCCCATCATTGCTATCAGCATGTTGAGCAGAAGGATGGGAACAAACACCATGAATATGGCAAACACAGTCTTGCACAGATTCGGGTATGTTGTGTGACTAAGGTCAGAGTACTGTAATCAATACACATGCCTACCTGTATCTGCGACGCTTATCTCATGTCTCCCATAACATTCTCACACTACATACAGAGTTAACAGCTACTGCTAGATTTTAACTTTTTTTATAATATGAAAAAAAGTTCCTTACAGCTTGGCTTGAGTGCCGTACAGAGTGCCAGAGTGCTTAGATTTTTTGTTTACTTAATATCCAAGAATAAAAATGTGGTATTTGTTATAGTAGATAGTTTTATATTTTCAGACCTAGCTACGTAATTATAAATGCATTATTAAGGCCTGGTTAAAGTAACCTCTACTAAGCATTTAACATTTGTTAAAGAGGGTTAGCAGGAGATTTTACATGTTAAATTGTCTGTTAACCCTTTATAACAAATGTTAAATACTTGGTTAAATGGTTGGTGAAACTGGCCCTAAGTTTTAACGGTTCAAGAGGATGTTTTTTGTTTAACTACCGTAGTGATAGCCAATCCTTAATTAATAATATTTTTAAAGTGTGAATTTCTTGTATTATGTTTAACGTGAATTTCTTAAACTGTGTTAGGATAACAGCATAGTCATCTCTAAATACAATTAAATTCTGTCTGCATTGTACCTTTAAGCCAGAAGTGCTCAACATGTCGGAATCAATTCAGAGCAGCAGTCATTACACTTGTATTAATACAGAATTTCTTAATTTAAAAGCATTAACATTAAATTGTAATGTGTACAGTAGTAAAAATATGATATGTATACATACCGGAGTTTTAAAAAAATTGCAATCGAAGAAAATAAGACACTCTGAAACATCTAAAAAATTAAGCAGTTTTAATTGTTTAACACATAAAGAAATGAAAGAGGTTTGTATTGAGGTTTCACTGTACTCCCACAAGTGTACAATATTGCCTTAGGAAATAATTAGCAGGTAGATAAGACAGTTGATACAGAGGCGTACTTACACTGTAGTCGCCAAGCGTGATCTGGAAGAGAGCCATCCAGGTGGTGGGGTACGAGTGGTAGAGAGAGGTAGCCACTCCCGGGTGGCCCTTGTACAGGAAGTAGAAGGACTGAGAGAAGCCAAATAGTACCACCATGTAGATGATGCCGAACGTCAGCATGTCACCCGTTATCATAGAGTACACCATAGTCACAAAGGGTCCAGTCAACCGGATGGCCCTGCACACAGCATTCACTGTCTCGGACTACAGACTGATTGTAGAAGTCACTATAACTATAGGCGCTACATGGTAATTTGATACTTTTAGTAACAAACTGTTGAAGCAAATCACTAGGAATACTTTTATTTGTGCTGAGCATCAATGTTAGCAAATAAAAAACTAATATGGTGAGAAAAACATTTTAAGTTATTATTTATAATTATGCATCCACTAGCATAAAAATTGTTTGTAATACTTGTTAACAAATATGTCTGTGATACAACAGTTGTAGGAAGGTTGGCAATGGTGATGTAGAAATATTATTCTGTATATTATGTACAAAGGCAAAAATATTGAAAATCTCTTAATGGAATGTTGTACATAACATATATTTATTTTCAGAAAATATAATACAATTTATATGTACAGTAGAAGCTCGATAAAGCGCTCATGTCGGGAGACTTAAATCTAACCCGCGCTATGGCCTATGTGCGCTGTACCGAGATAGACCAGAAATAACAAAAATAATTTTATTCAATAAAGTGTTATTTAGCGCCGTAATGTTCTTATTTGCCACCGTATCACGTTAAACTACTGTAGTTTATGTTATGTACCACTGATTTTACTGTATTTACGTATGTTAAATGTGCAAGGAGTTGAGTTATGTTAACTGCTCACGGGGTATAGTTATGTTAGCTACGCACGGAGTATAGAGGCTAATGACAGCGACGAGCGCTCGAGCTGACAGGCGCAGATGTGGCGTGGGTAAAGTGAGATAAGGCACGCACACATGCATCATAGGAATGCTATTGTGTGGCCTTGCCTACACAGCTAAGGCAGATAAATTACATGTTTACAACCACGCAGCAGACAGACGTTCACATAAAAATAGAACTACGTACCGTGATTTTTCTTAAACAGCACTCTATTGTAATTTTAAAACATATCAGAAAATCAACACACAATAAACAGAATTGAAGTTTCCAATGAAAATTTGTACACTACTAAACACATTATATTATGTAACTTTACATAACAGATGCAAAAATCTACTTTTAATTTGCTTTAAAAAACTCAGAGATTTTTGTTTGTCAGACCAATGTAGTGCGTTTTTTTTTCTGCATAGCGTTTTATGTTCGCCAGGTGAAGCAAAGAAACCTGATTTGAT
Source organism: Medauroidea extradentata (assembly GCA_003012365.1). Taxonomy (NCBI): domain Eukaryota; kingdom Metazoa; phylum Arthropoda; class Insecta; order Phasmatodea; family Phasmatidae; genus Medauroidea; species Medauroidea extradentata. Next base: position 12,156 of record PNEQ01014474.1, read on the forward strand.
TCAGTCTGTATTTCCAACCATGAAATAACTTGATCAATGCTTGTTATCACTTGGTTTATGCTTGGCACTTCCTTTTCTTCTGGCTCACTTTCACATTCATCTTCGTCAACAGCATCGTTGTTCTTGTCCCGCACAGCATCA
>PNEQ01014475.1:0-12295 GCA_003012365.1 Medauroidea extradentata
TTTTTTTTTTTTTTTTTTTTTTTTAATTCTGAGAAGAAAAATGTTAAATCGGCCACAATACCGCAAATTCTATATACTTTGTGCTACAGAAATAATCTTAGCAATTGATTTAGTAATGTATAGTCAAGCCGCAATCAGTCGGGCAAGTTATGAATATAAAAAAAATGCCACACAGATTGCGGCGCAATTATAAGTTAACAATTAGATCGCAAGGTCTCTACTGTAGCGAAATGTAAATAGAATTTGAGGTATAAGAGCATATGTATAGTTTTTCTTATTAGAAATAAAAAAACAAAAATAATAAAATTCAATATGGCGACTGAAACCGAGCCGTGGTTTTGTCTCTCTTTCCGCCCGGGGCCTTAAACTTACGAAAAACAAATACGCACAGTAAGATAGCGACGTTACAAATTACCTGTAGAATACAATTTAAGAAGCAGGTATAAGAATATTACTACTTATATTAGTTAAATGTATTTACTTGTGGAACTGTACACGCACAAAACTAAAAATCCCCAAACAAAAAATTTCTGCATTTGTGTTTAAATAAAAATGTTCTAAGCATACCACTTTACGTAACTCCATTATCTGGCCTACTTTGGGCTGTCGCAATTATTTAAAGATAACGAAAGTCGATTATTCATAATCTGTATAAAATAGGCAAGTAGCTGATAGTCAACATTTAAATTCCTAACGCCTATCTGCAGATCACTAGTTGACGTCTGTCAGTATACACGCCAAAATGTGGTGCATAGCGTTGTTGTTCGCAATCGTGTCGGCTAGTTCTGGTAAGTTGGTAACAACTTCAGATGAAACATTGTGAGCTAGATGTGGCGTTGCAGGTTGTACAATTCCTCATAATAATAGTCCAATTATCTAAATAAAAACTAAATTTTAACCGAGTTCTCTTTGCTGAGATGTATTAAACACATTTATTTTTTGTGGGCCAAAAATTTTTTCTCTGTAAGACCTACCAACAAGATAACGAAATAGGCTATGCAACTGAAATGTTATACTTGATATTCCCTTTTTGGAAGATCCTGACAAATCAACATAATGAAGCATCATAATATAATACAAATTGTATACATTTCTTGAATTACATCGTATGGTTTTCGGTTTGAGACAGGTTAATAAAAAACCTTAGGCCTATTACTTAACTTACTCATGAACTATCTCGCACAATATAACGTTGGCAGGTTTTTAACCTAATTTTAAGTATGTAACACCTATTTCAAAGTTATATAAAATAGTCATACGACTAATATTTTATTCTAAGTAAATTATCATATTATTTAAATTAGATTTAAAGAGAAAATAATGGAAAAAAAATTTTCATATAAAATACAAAAAAAAAAAAAATTATGCACACTGAAAAGCATGAGCAGACTGTAAATAAAAAGTGAGATTCATTTCCCTGCGAGCATTTTTAAGGGTTAAAACTGACTACGATATTCTCAATGTCAATGAAGAAGGATGTTGATATTTTTACAGGTGCCACTGATTCGAGTATTAGCAGCAAAATATATAATGGAACAACGGCTTCGATAGAGAAGTTCCCTTATCAGGTAAGAATTTCAAATACATTAGTCTCTATTAATTATTTCTAACAAAAACAATGAACGGAAAATAAGACCAATTTGTTTCGACTTGTTAAAAAAAACAGCCTTAACAATTCCTTCATTGATGTATTTTATCCTATTATCATCATTATTGTTATGAAAAAGTCCCAAAACTACTCAGCTTTTAAAGTTATGCTAAATCGATTGAGGAATTGAGTACAACAGTAATAAATCTGAAACGTATGAAACCAATATGAAAATGAAAATCACAACGTGTTTCTCGCCTTCTAGCAGGGTCACAGTGTGTGAGAGAGAAGGCCGGTGTGAAGGCTGGGCCAGCTGATCGCCCGTCCAGCCAGAAGAATACTAGATGAGTGGAGGGGAGTGTGGAGTAGAGACGGAATAAGAGAGACGGGGTAAACAGGAGTCTCTCGAGAAAACTCGCCGGCTAATGGCAACGCCCGACACGTTTCCCACATACGAATTATCAGGGCGTAATGTAGGAAGCATGAAATCCAACTCCTCGACCACTGCTGCATCTAATAAAACTGAAATTAATCTCGCATTAATGTTTAAATTTTATATTTTATGGAAAGGAAAAATTACCTACTGTAGCATTTTACAGCAAATATCAATTTGAGATTGTAAGTATAAATAATACAATATATTTATGTTGAAGTAAGTCTGGTTTTGCCGCTAAATGTGATACTTTGGAAAGCCAAGCCAGAACAATATTTAACAAGAATTAAAATTAATTTTTCTGACATTCAGAAAGCTTTGTTAAATAAGTTAAGAGTAAAAAATTGTATCCATTACTATGAAACCATTTCGGGGTGATATTCTGTTAAATTTGAAATAAATCGAAAACATTTTGTATCTACCAGCACTCCTACGACTTGTTACCGAAATTAAGTAATTATTGCTTAAGAAAATCGTCTTTGATTGTAACGTGTATCAACGATAAATACTATACACAGGCATGTGAAATTATCATTACTGTATCACGTACTACATTAAAGAACTATATTTTTACTACAAATTTATGCTGAATTTTCTGCTTATGCAATAAAAACTAGTAGCCTACTATTTAAATGTAATATTAGAACATCACTCACCTGCATTTTAACTTTAATTTTAATAAAAATGTAATTTTAGGGTCAATAATTGACAGTATGTCACCTTTTCCCCTAATGCTGTATAACATTTTACAACTCATAAAGGATGACATTTAAAAGTTTCTAGAAATGATTCCTGGCAAAAGGCAGAAGGTTTTAGATAGTGCGTTCTATTAAAAAGTAAATGGAACACCACAGTAACAAATTTTTAAATTTTAGAATTTTTTCCCTCTAGTGTATATTAATACAAACTGAGAGTCTCGTTAAATTTCACTTAGCTATACATTACATACTGTCAACTACATGCTCAGTAGCTGTTTATTTTTCCCTTTTTTGTTTATAATACTACACAGTAAAAACATTTTCGTTGCCGCCAAAAAAGGTTTGTTTACATATCAGTCATTGCAATGTTACTTTGCGGCAAAGAAAACTTATCTTTAAAATTTATAGTCGTGGTAGCTAAAATTGCGTTGTTAAGATAACTTATTTGAAATATTAGTGGTGATGATATTTGTGGTATTTTTAACATGCGTGTTATTTTTAAACAAAATTTTGTTGTGGTAAAGAAAGTATTTTTACCGTGTACCATATCGTCTACACGTTACAAGGCATTAGGTTTGCTGGACTGCAACATTTTCATAAACTGACAACCCATCAAAACCCAGAAAAATACAAATTTTATAGAAACAGTTTAAGTTATTCCCATGTCTTTATCAATAAGGTGAAACAATTCAAGCTAAGCCGCTTTGAGTTAAATATAATACCGACATAGAAATTAAAGGAATTGCTGAAACCGTTTTTTAATAAAGCTTATTTTAGGAATTTTTTTTTAATTTTTAAAATATAAGTTCAATTTTAAAACAGTTAAACACGGTAATATGAGTTCAATTATAAATCAGTTAAACACGGTAGTATAAGTTCAATTTTAAATCTGTTAAACACGGTAATATGAGTTCAATTTTAAATCAGTAAAACACTGTATTATGAGTTCAATTTTAAATCAGTTAAACACGGTATTATGAGTTCAATTTTAAATCAGTTAAACACGGTAATATGAGTTCAATTATAAATCAGCTAAACACGGTAATATGAGCTCAATTTTAAATCTGTTAAACACGGTAATATGAGTTCAATTTTAAATCAGTTAAACGTGGTAAAGCTTCTGAGAGGAGGAAGACAAGGTGAATTCCGTGATGGGTTTTCGTTTCTCCAGAGGTTGTAACTAATATCAGCTTTTTTTTTATCCGTGATGGTACAGGACGCATTTTGTCTCTGCCTGAATTGAGATAGAATGACTGATACTAATTATTGCAAGGTATTATACATTAAAAATATGCGAACAATACAAAAATAACATTACATTATACGAATAAAAAATTGTGTTTTATTATTGCAAACTGCAAATAGTAAATTTTATTATTATTATTATTGCTACTCAATAATAGGTTTTTGAAATTGGTCCTGTTTGTGCATGGATAACTCATTGAAAACCACAGTATCAAACTTATTTAAAACAAGTTTGTATTTCCAATGTCTTCTTGACAGGTTTCTATCAGACGTCTTCGTCATCTTGACCAAGTGGAAACTTTTATCTGTGGAGGTTCTATTATTTCAAGAGAATGGGTGCTGGCTGCCGGTCACTGTGGACAATAGTAAGTCCATCATTTTGTCAAAATTACGTTTTACAGTAGAATTTATTTATATTACATCAAACATTTTCATAGGTTTTAAAACTTTATTTCTCGTCTTTGTTGTAGTAGCGTGGCCCATTATCTCTAAGTTTTAAGCGGGTATCATTTTGGTAAGTATACAGTTGGAAACATTAATTTATTTTTTCATAACTCTTGGGGAATGTGTTCATTCTGTCTTAGTGCTATCTTAAAATAATGGTATCTACTGTATCTAGGATTCAGCCTGTAATGATCAGGCCAAAATCTATATGCATAAACGTTCAACGGCAGAAGTTATGCTAGTATTCACGTAAATTTTTGCCCCCATGTTCGTCACGCACGGAAAGCTACGGATTGACTGAAAAGAGAACATTAACAGGGATTTTTTCAATGTTCACTTTATCCTGAACTGCCTATAGGCCCTACATGTGCTCTTGGATTAAACGGTTCCCTTACAGGCCTATCATTAGGGATCAATTTATACACTCTTTGCAATTTGTGGGTCGTCGAATTTGAACTACTTGTGGATTACCTGGTGCTTCGCTGACGGCCATGCATTCAATTCTCGGTTTGCTTCGTGTATTTACCTCCGAACAACGGAAAAATGCCCTTTGAATTGCAGCTGCCGTGTCTGAAGATACCCTAGACCTATAGTTCCAGTTTGTTACAACTGTTCCAGACACTCGGACACCGTTAAGTGACACAGTGAGAGGAGGTACCTAATACGCTGTCCGAAAATTTGTCAACCGTAGTTCATACTGGTAACAAAACAGGATAAAGTAGTGTGTATTTTATAGGAGTAACATGCAATAGACCAGAACAAAAACGTATTAACAGTCATATCAAGTGCACTGCCTACATTGAAGCATAGGGTCCCACAGGTTAAATGAATTTCCACCTGGCTCAATAACGGTTGAAGTTACATATATGCCACTACTGACTTTTTTGCTCGTCTCGATGCTGCGTACATTGCTATGGATCTTTTCCACAGTTTTTTATTCGATACCCTTAAAATTATGGGCAAAGAAGCATTTTTACACATAAAAAAAACACGCGAAAATGGCTATTGATAATTTATTTTCAGTAATTTTATTTTCGTGGCGATATCCTCCTTTTCTCGGCGCAGGAAATGGTTTTCGTCCGTAAGCAATATCACAAAATGTGACCGAGTGCCATTGAACATAATTTAACATGGAAAACCCTATTCCTTCTCCGCCAAGGCTCCGAGGCAGGCAGCGTCCTTATTTGCAATGCAACAGTGTACATTTTCATTATTTTTTTTTTTTTCTAAAAGCAAGATATTTAGGACGAGTTGAAATGTGGTGTACAATTTACGGACACTGTGTACATTACATTTTTCTTTCCAGCTACGAAATTCGAGACTTGAGGATCTACTTCGGGAGCGCAGATGTCATACTCGGAGGATCCAGACGTGACGTGATTGAAAGAATCGTTCATCCAAGTTATCACTTGGTTGGCAAAATCCCTCACTACGACATATCTGTTATGAAGGTACGTAGCGCACCAAGGAAAGGCGTCGCCCTTTACACGCGCGTAAAGCCGCGGGCGGACAGCGTTTCAAATAAATTTTCAGTCAGGGAATTTTTTTTTGCTCCACAGGCAATTTTTTTCCCTACAGGCTTTGAAATAACTTTTTGTCTTTTCTGTAACTAGTGGAAAGATATTTTAATAACAAGTAACCTAGTCTTTAGCATAATGTAGCATGCACAAAGAAAAACATTTCATGTAATACAGTTGTTCATAGTTAAAAAGCATCTATTTAATTTACCTCTAACCGATTTTATTCCCCTTAGTATTCTTAATATGCTGAACACAATTTACTACAAATTATTTTTATAATGCAACGTTTTCCGGAATTTATTCATGTAGTAATTTTTAAGTTACCTTATGTTAGTCTGATTGTGTCTTTGTTAAACAAGATTCTAATGTTATTTTTATTTATTTACGTTTCTTATAACATTTCTGAAGAAATTATATTCTTGTTTTAACTTGTTAACGATTTTAGTTTAAGGTCTTTAATATGTTGTGGTAAAGTTCTAATGCTACACTACTATAATTTTAGACAAGAACAGAAAAACCTAAATAGTAACATGATTTTTATGCAAATTTATACTGATAGTCATTCGTACAGTAAACTATCACACTTCAGAGGCTGGTTGGGTACAGTAAAATTAATATTATATATTCGTCATATATACTTTCAATCTTTCTTGAAAAGTAACAAGTTAAATTTCAAATAACCAGCATGATCACTACCTTATAAAACAATTATTTGGGGATATAACTTAGGAAGTGTACTTTGATATATTAAAATTTGGCTGTGCTTCTTTATCACAGTATTCTTGTTGACAACAGACGAAACAATTGATACCTTCTCAGTGAAACTGCGTGGGTAAATAATATATACTGGTCTCGCAGCCAAGGAAAGGTTTTGAGAGAGCGGCGCAGCGGACGTAAAATGGTATCTACTGCGCAGATACCCGCCCCACATTCCCCTCCCAGCCAGTAAGAGGGGAAATGACGGAACCGTGAGTGCGCCGTTAGCAGCTACAACCAATCACCGAGCGAGGTGGCACAATGGTACGACTCTGGACTCTCAATCGGGACCCCCTGGGTTCGACCCCCCGAACTGGCCATCCTGATTTCGGTTTTTCGTTATTGTTTCTCGAAATTTCTCTAGGCCAACACTTAGATGGTTTCTTAAAGGCCATGGCCGACAACTATCCAAGCTTCAGTCATTGTACCAAGTTGTGTTTCACCGTCTCTATGACCTCGAATGTCGACGAGACGTAAAGCCCATTCATCTTACCTTTGAATCTCTCCCACATAACAGTCTTAGTCTTACACGAGGTATCATACTTAAGGTATAGTAGAGGTTGCAATTGGCTTACATTTTCTCCAAACATTTGCCCTCCAATATCTCAATAGTTTCCTTCAAAGTGCACCTAAAATTTTATCATACGTATACCTCTGTCATAATAGTGTACAATATAACAGCTACGTTTTTAAGACCGTTTTTTATTTTGTAGTTAACTCTAACTTTGAATGTCGGCTTCCTGTCTGTCAAGTCGACAATTTTGCAGAAAAACTGAATTTTTCTTCTCCAAAAAATGAAATCTGAACAACCTGACAACTGTTGTCTGTATGTTCACATAATATGGTTTAGAACACCACACAATTATTGAAACAATACAACACAAAAGAAAAAAAGCTGCATCACATATTAATTGATAACAAATCCTTTAGAAATTTCATCCAACCAGCTATTTCCGGTCAATGTTTTTTTTAAGCTAATTTCAACCAAATTGATTTTGTGTACATTATAACAAATACACAATATACAGGATGTATCTAAATTGGACAATCTTTGGCATATGAAACATTATGAAAAATGAAGTAGAAATCATGGACACGTATCGCAAAAATTGGAATATGAAGGGAACAATTAGCCTGTGAAAATTGAAATTTGAAACAGTGTTTTCCGAAAAAATCGGAAATCACGTAAGATAAAAGGACAAAACCCAAAGCATTGATTAAGGTTATCACGATCTGTCATTCCACAGCAAATAGTCGTCCAAGCCATCCGCCATTATGCAAATCACAGAGGTGACCAACCTTGTTTGTCGTAAAACTTTGGCGCTCTCTGAATATCAAGGTATTTGAAGACGAGTAATTGACGAGCATGCCATACATTACAAAAAACACCTACTTGTTGCAAGTACGTAAACACACAGTTTCCGTTAAAAACGAAAATCAAGTACTATGCTAGGTGCAGCGGTACAGAGCATTCTGGCATCTGGCTGGCACCTTGACATCTTAAAATTTACACAATCTACCACAGTTTGGCAAACAAATTAGGACAGCGTTTTAGATCATGTCATGTTTGATCCAAATTTGGGGAGACTTGTTATCCTGAGGTAGAATTATCCTTATTTTATAAATAAATTAGTCAGGATTTTAATATTTTACAAACAAAAACCTCGTTTAATCATCAACACCACCATAATGTTTGCCAGTAGTTAAACAAATATGAATTTCCAAATGAATACGGTTGTGTGTTAAAAACCTGGCAGGTAGCCAACTCTTACATCGTAATTTTCTAGGGCTTATTGCTCCCATCATATTCCACATTTCCAATGCGTGTTCTACATGTTTCCTACTTTATTTTTATAACGTTTCATACGCCAAAGTTTGTCTGTCGAATTTAGATACATCGCGTATAGTTAAAATACGGGTTATTAATACTCTGTATTATACAGCTGAGCTTGCCCGCGCACTAACGAGATATTCTCCATCGTATACAGTTCTACCTGCCACCAAACATATATACTCACTGATATTCTCAAGAGTGACATCACAATTTCAAAAACAGTTTACTCTTTCATTCGTCCTCTGATACCTCCCATCTATCTCCAAAAACAGCAAAGTTCCCCCCCCCCTTACTTATTTTTGCCATGCATTAAATTCATGTCATTAGCGGACAGGGCATTGTAGAAATGTTTTTTGAATTAATTAACTGACATATAGAAATTTAAAATTTAGTATCATTGGTGCGCGAGGTTATTTATGAAGATGTTACGGCCTTGCCACGCATCGTCAACACGCAGCCAGGTGAAGGCAATGATGCTCGTTCTTCCCCTCTTACCATAAACTATTTATTGTTTTTCCATTATTCCTTAATATTTTACGTTTCAGTGTGCGAGCAACTAGTTCAGCTAGACACTGGAAGATAGCACGTCAGAACAGCTTTATCGAGAGACTCGACATCACGGAACTCAATCCACCCTATCTCCTGTTGCAGAACTCTCGAATTTAGTCCAATTGTAGTGAAGTAGAGGTTAAAATTAACTTAATTACCAGACAGTATAACTACAAAATGTTATTCAAAAAATTAAACGCTTTTATAACATAAATTTGCCCATGAAGTGTATGTTATAGATAGAAAAATTTTCACTAGAAAATTAAATTGCTATTATGATGAACACATTTAGCTGCTACTGTCGAAAATTGTTTCAGGCCAATGTATCATACCTTACGAGATAGCCGACAAAGTCATACCGCTTTTATTTAAATAATATTTGTTGCAAATCAGACAACTAAAAAAAAAAAAAATAAAAAAAAAATAAAAAAAAAAGTAATACATTTCGTAAAAAAAATTCTAAAAATATATATTTTTGATTAACCTGCTTGAAATCTATCTTTGATTACTTTGCATTGCCAAAACAATTACATTTAGGTATGAATCTAAGCATACGAATAGCAGAATAAATTTTTCAAATTTTCTGCAAAACGTGAATTGGAAAAGTGACTGTTTCCATGGCCTTGCCTAAAAGCAGGGACGTCATTTATTGATCGACGAGAATGGAGGGGGAAAGCAAATACTCCTCTCTGGATTTTGAATGAAAATTGTATATGAATATACTGTGTACTTTACTATTTAAGTAATGATTATGTAAGAACATAACCAGTAAGTTTTATCATTAATGTTTCTAATTCCACACATGCTTAATTAATGAAAATATTCCTAACAGCATTCGCCCAAATGCAACAAAACTACTTCCGCTAAAAAATATCTCGCTCCCCCACCCCTTTTCCCCAAAAAAAAAAAAACTAAAATGATGCCCTAGCCTATAAGGCCAAGGATAATCGCACGCATATGTAATATATTTCCAAGCTATCACTTTTGATACAACCCTACCAAAAAGAATCCCACTTACCAATCAACTATGTGCCCCATTAGGTCTACAGTATTTTTTGGATCATGTACATTATGGTCATTTCGCCTACACTCTGTGCCTTTCTCTTCCGTACTGCAGTTTCGTAATTCAATCATACTATCCCGGGGGTTGAGGTAATTGTACGCCGTGCGTATTATTTACAAAACAGTGATGTGTTTAATAAGAAATATTGCACAATGAAGGTCGTCTTCACTGCCTTGTTGCACTTCATTATTATTTTCTCATGTATTTGTAGGGACACGATTTTGTCGCGAAGGATTTTTGCACCACTTTGGTTAAATGCCTCAGCTTCATGGTTATTGGCAGCGTGTCTTTGTTCGTTCATAAACGTCTCATATTTAACTGCACCAATCAGAGTACAACTGTGGCACCATACGTCTGTGACTATCCAGAAGAGATTCAAGACAATTGAGAGTTAAAACATCCAATCACTGACCATGAAGCAGAGACGCAGATGTGCATGTAAGACATTGAAACTAATTGATAGGGCTAAGAAAAATTCGCGAGTTCAATGACCTGCATACTAGAATCCAATGTCCTATACATACTCAAGCCCCGTCTATTCGTTCATTGTCTGCTGTCTGAATGAGTAGCAGGTAATGGACAAATGGTAGGGCTTCGGTATAGACAGGATAATTGATTCTAGCATGTTGGTAGTTGAACTCGCGAAATATTCCTAGCCATACTAATTGATGCAAAAATTGTTTCGCCTTAAAATCATGGCTCTATTTCATTGAAATCGTAAGAAGATTTATTTGTTAATTACATATTTGGCGCTTTAGAGATGAATACAACTCTTCGGTTCTTTGGCACTGGCCTATGGCCTATACATATCAGTTGAAATATTTACCTGGAGTTATTTACAAAACAACTTGATGCATTTACATGTTCTGGCTGCGACATAATTTTTCGTTGAGTTGGGGTAATGATAAAAATGTAGTTCATTGTAAAAATATTCTATAGTCAATATTTTGGCATGGATGTTCTTATTTGTTTCAAATAATGGAGAAATCAAAATAATTTAGTATGGTACTTCGTGCCAAGCTTCAAATTTATTTTAAGTGCTTTAAACCAAGAGGACAAGAAAATTATTAGCTGGTAAATATTTCTGAAAAATTTTAATTCGAAAGTTCTTCTTTTCCAGGTCAATACTCCATTTGAGTTCAGTCCGAAAGTACAGCCGGTGAAACTGGTAGCAGCCAATCAGATCGCAGCTAGCGGTACAAAGGGCATTGTGACTGGCTGGGGGTATCGCTCCGTAAGTATATTACAATCAACTTTTTATATTGTCTTAATTGAAAATACTGGTAAACTTTTTTCTTTCAAGTATATATAAACAATTCTGTGCGTCAGTTTAGCTTGAAATAATTACGTGTCACTTTTCGGGGGGAAAAATAAGGATTAGAAAATCTCATTTGGGAGTTTAATATTTATAAGTTTACCACTAGGGCAACGTTGTTCGCAACAAGTTAGATACTTTGTTCAAAATACAGATTCTCTTAACCATAACAATTTTAAACAATAAACCACACCAACTTCTAAAAAGTATACTCCGAAACAATGCAGTATAAGTAATAACTAATTACGTTATTTTTAGACTACTTAGAATACAATATATTTATTAGAACAATAATATACAGTTATTGCTATTTTTGGAGTCGGTGCCAGACAAGCTTTTAAGAAATGTTACGAAATTTTCTAAAATTGGCAAAATATATTTGATGTTATGTTATTTCGATAATGTAGCAATATCTGATTAAACCAATTTACAAACGAACACAACTGCCTGAAGCAACATCTTATTTGCAAATAAACCTATTTACAAAAATAAACAAAAGAGGAACGTATAGCGAAACCTCGAAACTCGATTGACAAATGAACACACATGTAGTGTAAAACCATCCTAAATATATTAAGGGCAATGGAGCGACGGATTTTTTTAAATTTTCGATTGTTGTTGCGTGGCACAAGAATCAGAGAACAATTTCATGTAGACTGACCATGAAAAAATATTTTTTTAGAATTTTTTTAATGAAGTTATGACCACTTTTTATGGAGTTTTCTACATTACTGTAAATATCAGAAACTACAAAAAATTGGGCGGGATGACTTCGTACAATATCTCGTTAGATATGATACTTCAGCCTAAAATCATTTTCGAAAGTAATAGATAAATATATTCATTAAAA
>PNEQ01014476.1:0-12297 GCA_003012365.1 Medauroidea extradentata
CGACCATCCTGCTAGCTGCCTACTGCCTTGTAGCTCCTTCCAGGCCCCTCGGTTCACCATCAAACATTCTCAGGCTTCTAGTACCTCTCACGTTTACTCCACCTAAACCTGAACTAGAGTGAGCACCTTTCACTCGCGTTGCGAGTCATCAGTCCGCTCTCCCCGCGCCCCTACCCTCGGCAGACGGAACCAGGTCTCCACCCACCCCCCCCCCCCAGGCCCTCTCCCTCAATGGCCAGTGGAGAAGCAGGACCGGTGGGTAAGGGGAAAACACAGCGCTGTCAACCGGGGCGACCCTTCCCTCAAAGTAATTTACCAGCCAAACAAAATCCGCAGGAATGAAGGACTCCAACCCAACCCTGACTAAACTAATAAAAACATCACTAAAATACTAACACGGCACTAAAACTCGCCCCAAGACCCAAAGGGTCCGCTCAAAGTATTAATGGCAATAGTTTTTATAGCATATGCTATTTTTTGAAAATTCTACAATATCGCATACATTTTGATGCGCTTGACTGCAAAATTGTCTACATTTTATTTACAAATCATGTACGAAAATTTTTGGGGGGAACATGGACTGCAGTGTATATATTGGAGAGCTGATGTACAGAAATATGCATTATATAGAAGTTACTTTGCATAACATACTGTTGCATAGCAGCCAACTTGTTCGGTTCTCCTTTACAACGTACGATTTTGTGCCCTATTGTACAATTGTTCAAGTTAAGTAAATTGTTATACAATATACAAGCTTTTTCAAATTTTTTCCTATTTGGTCAATTCATAACAAGAAATCTGGTACTGAAATCCCATAATTTCGGTATCGAACATGTGGTATGTAGTAGATCATTCTCAAGTGACATACAGTCATTTGGGGCAACTTTGTAACACCATCCTAGTTTACTTTCAAATTAAGTATTTTAGAATGTAAGAATATGGTTGTGTTCTAGATTAATAAATTTGTTACTCTTAAAATTTGCATTGAGGTTGAATGCCACAAAGCTATTATATAAAAGAAAATCAGTGGTACAGTGATACCCCAAAGTGGTACAAAGTTACCCCAAATGACTGACTGTAGTACAGTGTCGTAGACATTAATAAAGAAAACTCTTAATGCTGTAGTTTCAAGAATTAGCTTGCTTCGTAGCCATTGTAGTACATTTTTCACTACAAAGTATCATTATTCACGCATTGTACGAATGTAACCCGAACTTTGCAGAACATACACGATCAATGGTAGTTGTTTGCCTGGCTAATTGGCCGCCGTGACTCGCACAAAACAGTTTGTAAGACGGGTTTAATTTGAACTGTCTTTCCAGTTTTACAGTTTCCATGTAGTCATTGTTCAAAAACACGCAGCAAACCGTGCAAAGTGAAAGAAACCATAGTTAAGATCTAATTTTTCCAGCAAATATGGAAGCGCACGTTGTCGTCGTTGGGTGGTGTGTTTTAACATGTTTTTTTTTGCCAAGCTTAAATTTGTCATTTTGTTATTGTGGCGGGGATATTTCAGTGCAGGTGCTTGCTGTTTCAACTGCCATGTATTTAAAATTCGTAAAATTTAGTAATATAACAGCTTTTATGTTTGGGAAATACATCATTGCAGTTTTTACAATGACGTTTCTATACAGACGCCGAACCATGTGGATGTTTAGAACCGTTTGGAAATTAAAAGTATGTGGTATTAATATTGTATAAGAGATTAAGTTATCTCACTTATGCATGTTCATTAATGTACAATATATTTCTCAATTCCATAGTGTTTGCAGTGTCGGAGTTAGGAGGTTATTTGTGCAAAGTGTGATTAAATTAGATAACCTGCACTCTGTAAGAATGGTTTTTTCATTTATGGAATTGTGAAAGAGAATTGAAAAACTCTGTTTCCACAAATCATAAAGTAGGGGCCTATCAATTGGTGTATTAAAACTGGGTTATGTTTGTAAACTTGCAAAAACCAGAACTACCAACTAGGTTTGTTCAGATTTCTTATAGACAGTAAAATTATATGAGCAATATTTATATTGGTACAACAGAGTAGGCCTACAGTCCTACAATACAATACATTCAGTAATGTTTCTGTTAAGTTTGTTTTCTTTATAATGGGGAGGCTATGTACTAATATTAGCCATGCACACAAAACATAAATAGAAGTCAAAATTTTCAGATAATTTTATGTTACATGATTAATTATTCAGCATGTTCTAAATAAATTTTGAATGCAAAAATTTGACATGTTGACAGTGTAGTATTTTATTAAAAATAGCTAAAGAAGTTTAGTTCAATGACATTTACACATACACAGCATGTGAAATGTGCATCTTGTTTATGCTTAATTTTACTCAGTTTAAAGATTGTACTATTTCTGAAACCTTGAGGTTGGCGGCTATGCTGTTGATGACTGCTATTATTAATCCCTTGTGTATGAAATAAGTTGATAATGTTTAGCCGAATGATGGAATTTCGATGTAAACGTTGTACAAGCATGTGTGAATAAAAGTGTTTTTGTACATAGAGAGGGCAGATATGAACTTGCTGAAAATACAAATTGAATAGGACTTAAAAAATGCTTACTTTGGCCAGAGCTGCCTTTATCTTTAATCATACACATGATCTGTAGTTTTATGCCAAATATGATACACACACTCACTCTGGGCATGGCTGGCTCGTGTGCACACTGATACGTGTACAGAGTTAACCAGAAGTTTCCTATTACATTTGTGGTATTGGGTACATCCTCATCGAAATAATATTATCATAACACTTTGGTTTGGATATAAAACTGTTAGCGTACCCAAATTATGTAATACTACAGATTTGGACTTTATACTTCAGTGGAATGAAAAATAGTGGTAACTGAAAACAGTCATGTGTAAGCAGTGGCGGCCGGTCAATGTTTTGAGCTCAGTGCTCTGAATATAATGTCCTTCACCCCCTCCCCCGCTAAATCGCTATACTTTCTTTCCCTGTTAATAATCATATTTTTAACTCAAAGGTATAGGACGTTTGCTTTACATGTATTGAGAAATAGCACTGCGTTTCATGGCAAGCAGTAATGTAGCCAATAAAGTGTGTTATAAAAAATTTTAACTTATAGATGTTATCTACAATGTATAGGTACTTGTTAAATACACAAGCAATGAATACCACTAACGGCAAGTTAGTATCCTACAATCTCAGTTTCTGTACATTTGTTTTTACTGCGTTCCCTCTGTGTTTCCTCACGATTAATGTGAACCCGACTCGTAGATAAAATGCCAACAATATCGCATGTGAGACGTCTTAAGACTACATTAGAGTTCGGCTTGTCTAAATGCAGACGCAATTTTATAACACGCGCGAAGTAGGCCTACGCATATCTTTAGCCCTGCATCGGCATATTATCATTTTGATATGGTTAAATAAATATTCCGCAAACTATAAGTTAATAACTCCTTCAATTACAAAAACTAGACGTTTTATGTGCTTGTCCACTCTGCGCAGCTCTTTTTATCAGCTAGGCCTTAGATTTACGATATTTGTTATTACAATTACGAAACACGTAAATAAATGTGTGCAGTTCGTACCATGTCCATTAGGAAAACAAACTTGCCACTAATAAACCACGGACACAAACCTTACAATAAGTTTCCACCTATGCTCAAGCAACACAGAATTTTCACAAAAATGAATCAATATTGTAAAATTCGACTTACCAAATTATCCCATCATAAAGCGTCGGTAATGTATCCATTGGACCAAAGACTAATAACATAGATTCTACTGCAGTTCGTTATTTATGCACAGTATCACGTCACTGACGCCCAAAACTTACAATAATAATATATAGTAACGTACTATTCATGAAAGTTATTCTAAGTCAGCTACACATCCATGCGACACCGAAAATTACTTTGTTTACCGGTCTGCAGTGTACAAACACGTGTGCGACGTGAGCGGCCATCATTGTCAATCCGCTGACGTAACTGTCGCGCGCTTGCGCAGTACATAGCAGGGCTACTCTGCTCATTGCACGGAGCAGGTGTTGATAAAGGCGAGGTTCCTGCATCTCTCTACGCCACTGGCTAGGACAGGGGGTAGGAAAGAGGAGTGACAACCGTGCGCTAGTCCGCGGGAGCACCGAGCCAGGTTTACACCATAGAAAAGGGCAGCTTACACGAGCGAAATTACTTGAGAAAATTCTGTTCACCTATAAAACTTAGCGCAAAGCAGTCGATCTCTTATAAAGAAAGGTTAGAAGTATAAATTGTGTCACATTACCTGAAATTTAATAAAATTAAGTACACAATAACTTTGTAAAAGTTTACTCAGTGCTACAGCACGAGAGCACGGCCTTACGCACCGCCACTGTGTGTAAGTCTAATTAGTTGAATATTGAGATGGTTAAAACAACAATAAGTTAATGTAGGTGAACACATTTTACACACACTGCATATGTGAATTATTTTTGGAAATTTCGACCATTTATCTTTGGCTCAGTTATGTTTAGCTTTTCTGTGCATCTACTTACATCTGTATTGTTTCAAGTAACTGCATTTAAGTCATTATATTCCTACTCTTACATTGAAATGTTTCATGTAAATTTAAGAAAAAGTTGGTGCACTAACACCATTAGCGGAGTGGTCTTGGGGGGGGGTTAAGGCCTAGCGGTATTTTTTATTTGGTTTGTTCTGTTCTTTTTTGCTTTTCATGTTACTTGTTGCAAAATTAAATTTTCCATGAGGTACGCTTATTTAATGGGCTTGTGTAGCCAGTCAAAATTGGCTAAATCAGATCACTCTCATATAGTTTTAAAATAAGAAAGCTTTTTTCTATGTGTAAATGATTTTTCTGATTTTAGGTACAACATTTTGTCATATTTATATTGGAGGCTTTTTGTATGATTTTTGACGTCATTGTGTAATTGTGACTGTGGTATTGATAACAGAAAATGTTAATGTATGCATAAACTGAAATGTTTCAGATTCATATTTCAAGAACGAACAATATGAGAAAAATCCAAGGATTCCATGCAGTGAGCATGCTGTATACTGAATGGAAGAAATAGAAGAATTGTTTACTATACTGCTACAGAAATGGTTAATTTTTGTTTTTGTCTTGTAAATATTTTTTCTTACATTCAAGGATTAGTGAGAAAAAAATGCTTTAAAGATAATATTGAAAAAATGTACATTGCCTGTACGTGTCGAGCTAAGTAGCGATGGACGACTACGTTATAAAGTTTAATACTGTTCTAAAATATAATGTGATGAATTTAAATCCAGCAGAAACGATTTTATGTCTTTTAACCAAGAAATAATGAATTAAAAATTATTAAATTTTTTTTAAAAATTCTGTCCGAGTTATCCGAAGTCCGGGACATTGAGGTCCGAGTTATCGAGGGTTCACTGTATTATAAATATTTCCTTGACTTGAGATTTCAAACGTAGTAGTAAAGTTTTAGTCAAATTAGTTTATGTGATGTTATAAGTTCAAAAAGCTTTATTTGACATGTTGCTATATACATGTGTTGAATCAAGTTTTTGTAACTGCTGCAGGAAAAAAAAATTAATGTTTTTGAGTAGGCCTACATTTCGTCTTTCAACATTTTTTGTTTTATGAATTCTGAATACTTCTTTCACGTGTTGGTTTGTATAAGGCGAGTCATGTTCTAGGAAATATCATTTTAGGAAATAATGATAAAAAAAAAATATTTTTGTTACCTTTGACAAATTGTATTTATTGAAAACATTTTGTGATGTTTTTCAGCAATTGTATTTGGTTTTATGCATTGTAAATACTGTAGAGAAGTTAATGTGCACAGTTGGCAGCACTACGTAAGTAGAGGAGTGAGGTCATGTAGCTGGTAGACCAACTTTGTTATGTACAGTGTTATGAATAAAGGAGTCGTAACACAATCAAGATAAAAGATGGTGTAGTCAGCAGGATGGTTAGTTTTAAATGTGAGGCAAACTGTGACTCAGTTTCATAAATATGTCTACATCTCCGTGCTGATTGGTAAGTAGTGAGCTGCATTTATGGCATGCTAATTGTGCACAAACGACGGCCACTTTCAAGGTTCCAGCCAAACTGTCGCTCGTCAACAACCTGAGTGAGAACTGGAATAAATTCAGCTAGTCTATCTTGAAGCTTCCGACCTGAAGTCAGAAAATGAATCGTGCAAGATAGCAATTCTCTTAAACATTGTGGGAGAGGAAGCACTAAAAGTGTACAACACTTTCACATTCAGTGAAACAGAAGCGAAAAACAAAACATTAGTTATTGTTGTCGACAAGTTCAACAAGTATTGCAACTCGAAAAAGAACATAGGCCTACTGTATTCCCGCTTTAAGTTTTATGACTGTAAACAAAAGGATGGTGAACATACGACTCGTTTCTCACCTAAAACCTTTGGTGGTCCGGGATTGTAAATTCACAAATCCAAATGAAATGCTTCGGGACGGAATTGTTTTTGGCACGCGTGATTGTGCAACACGAGAGAAAGCACTGAGACAAGGGGGTACAGATCTTGATAAAACAATTCTGTAGTTTCGGATAGTTGACATCTCCTCAGCACAGGCAAGTCAAATAATGCAACCAGCACCAGCGGACACAAATATGAGATGAAGTTTAATAGGAAGAGCTCACATAGGCCTTTCAGTAACCAACAAACACGTCATACTTAGGACCCAGTGTGTCAATGGCATGGTTATCAACACCTTCTTGATCAGCTCAAATGTCCCGCAAGAGGACGAACATGTTCAATATGTGGGAAAAGAAATTACTTTGCAAAACGTTTGTCGGGCACGATCACATGAAAAGCGTCAGCAAGTGACTGAAGTGAAACTACATAAGGCGGACGGAGTTGAAGAGTACCGTATTTGCTGGATTGTAGGCCTACACCGAACATAAGCCGACCCCTATGACACCAATTATAAGCTGAATTTTGATAGTCCCGCGTACGGGAGGATATTGATGACAGAGTTTTACGGCCTTTTAACCTCTCAGGTCTTTACAGCCGATGATGATTTTCCTTCCCGCCTGCTGGACAGACACAATTGAATGGAAGATCTTTACACGAAGTACCGTAAAAAAGTGGGCGAGACACATCATAAGAGGAATGCTGGCTTGGCGCAGCTCGGCTCGGCCTGGCGCTGTAGTTCGGCACAACACTCTGCACGTCCTGGCGTAGTGTACTTACTACTGCAGGCAGGCTAGCAGTTGGCCGGCAAAGCGTAAAGAAGCTGTAGTCGTAACCGCTTCCAAACATTTTGCTTTTTGGAAATAATGTGCGGGTGGTAGATAGGTAAATAAGGAATTAGGCCTTTGATGGAAATTTATCGTGTGAATGAGTTGGCGTAAAAAGTTACGTGTGATCACACTCCGTTTAGCAATAACTGTACATTTTTATGAATTAGGTTCACGTTTACGTCCGTATCGGTACTGAAGAAAGTGTACTGACTGTTTTATAAACATATTTATTTATATTTGGTCAAAACTGTATGTAAAATGATTGAGCCCAATTGTAAGCCAAGTCTGGATTTTTGACGGTCCAAAACTGTAAAAAAAGGTCTGCTTACAATCGAGTAAATATGGTATTACTGCTTCCAAGTAGCCAACCTCGAAACAATTATCAATGCTCATTCCCTCAGTTGGACAGCATCATTTCTAGTTGAAAATACAGTGGGTGTCATATTCAAACTTGACTCAGGTGTAGGTGTCAACATAATCCCACTCAAAGATACTTTCCCATGTTCAAAGTTCGTGTTCAAACATTACTACAACAAAACATCTCACTTACTGCCTACAACAAATTTTCAATACAGTTGTGGGTTGTAGTGATTTGAGGATTTTGGTGAACAGAATGATCTTGTGTGAAATGTTTGTAGTGGTAAATGAAGATGCTGTTCCAATTTTAGGACTAGAAACCTGTGCAAAGTTAGGCATGAAATCAGTGAAGTGCGTCGTCAGTCCAAAGATGTTAGCTGCACACAAAGAAGTGTTCTCTGGCATTGGGAAGCTCAAGTAGGACTAAACCATCAAGTTGACTTCCACTGACACCAAAGACAGACTCAAATGTGAACTAGACAGATCGTGTCAGCCGGAAATCATGTCCAAGTGTGAGGCACCAGTGAAATGGGTAAACAAGTTAGTAATGTCTAAGGCTCTGTTTGAATCCACATGACCTCAATGAGGTGATAGTGAAGCAGTACATTGAAATACGTACAGTTAGTGATGATGTGGCTAGGTTAGGCAAAGCATGCTGTTTTAGTGCTGGTACTTGATCCCAAGGATTAATTCTGGCACATCAACATAGATGAAGAAAGTGCCACGTACTACACATTCTCAACTGTGTTTAGTTGCTACAGGTTCACAAGACTGCCTTTTGGCCTAAATGTCTCCACAGAGGTATTTCAACAGTACAACATTGAATGTTTTGGAGACATAAAAGTGGTTGTAATATGTGAATATGTGTAGATGATTTATTAATTTATGCTGAGGACGAAGATACACATGACGACGTACTCATAAAAGTGTTTGACAGGGCTAGATCATGCAGTGTAAGATTCATCTTGCATAAGTTTCAGTATTGGATAAAAGAAGTCGGGTACGTGGGTCATACTTTCAGGGAGGCCAAGGTACTGTCAGACAGTTAACAAAATCACTGCAATTGCAAACTATGATGTTCCCTGATACAAACTAGACGTACAGCATTTTCTTGGTGTGCTTAGTTACTGAAAACTTAATTCCTCATTTCTCTGAAGTTTCTAGCCCTCTGAGGAACCTAGTCAAAAAGGATGCAGAATTTGTATGGAATCATAGCATTAAAGGGGCCTGTCTCGAAAATATCAAATCAATACTAAGCTCAGAACCAGTGTTGTGTATGAAAAATACACCACAGAAAACCACAAAGTACCCATGACAATTCAAGAACCACAGACGCTACCTTTCCATAAAGTAACGTGTGACATTGTAGAGTATATTTAGTTCTTTGCGACTTCTACTCCAAGTGGATAGAGCTGGTTCCCTTGCAGTCAAAACCAACTATAATGGAAGCCCTAAAACAATTTTGTCAACACATGGCATTCCCAACACCCTTGTAATAGACGATATGCCCTTTTGTTCTTTACACGTGACTGAGTTCAGTAAAAGATATGGCTGCCATTAAGAAGTCAAGTCCATACAAGGTACCAATAAAGTAATGGATTGGTTGAACAAGCAGTAGGCATCACCAAAAAATTTCTAAAAAAACTGTGCCGATCAAAATCTAGACTTACAACACATGCTACTTGAGTATTGGAATACTCCAGTGTTAGGCTCAAATGTCAGTCCTGCATAACTACTGTTTTGCAGAAGAGCAAAACAAAGCTCCAAAATATTGTAACTTGCTGCAACCTAAAATCGTACCCAATTTCAATCAGGTACAAAAGCAAAATGATCTTGAAAACAAAATCTGCTATGATAGGAACATTATATTGTCACGTTGATTTAATCAGCTCCGACTACCGCGTCTCTTAGACAACAAACGTCCACCTCCACCACGAGCTAAAAACAAGAAATTTCTGAACAAAACTACTAGAGACCTACTATATTTCAAGGAGTTAGCTTGCGACCCCAATTTACGACCGAAAAAGAACAACTCTCCGGGGCTGTAACCACAAACGGCATAACACGGTACCAAAATCTAGGTAACTGTGGTGAGTTTCTGTGACATGCTAAAGCAAACTAAATAAATAAAATTAAATTGACCAAACCCTATGACCTATCCTGAAGTTCCTCACGTCCTCGGTTGTTTTAACAATAGGCTAGCATAAATAATTTAAAACAAACAAACAAAAAAAAATATCAAACAACTCGAGACTGAATACAACTGTATTTCTAACACAACAAGTGTCTTAACCATTAAGTGAATAAAGGAAAAGAAAATTTTTCGTCAACACACGACTCTATTTAATTTTCAACACAACTTCAGTTACAACAAACAATAATCTTGCTTCAAAAATAAAATATAAACCTACGACAAAAATAATAGGTGGGTTCAAACACCCAAGGTAACATTACAGGGTGAACACCAAATAAAAAAAAAAAGATCAGAGACTGGATTTATGAATTTTTTTTAAAGTAGGTTTTAACGATTACCTTGGTCGGCGACAAAAATATACAAAACGTGAATTTACTTCATCTAAAATAATAGAGACTTCAAAACCTAATCAAAGTACGAACTGCAAAAATATTCTCCCTGTGAATTTTATAAGTGTACAAGAAAGTGAACGTCAGACTAAGAAATAAAAAAAAAAAAAGAAACAAATTTAATAATAATTTAAGAATAATTTGACGACACTAACTCCAAGGACTCGGCCTCCATATTGAAAACGTCGCAGCAACTACTTACAATGGAATCGTCTCGACGAGAGTGTCCTAACGTCCCGGAGTCCTACTGGCGACTGCCCCTAGTGGGCCATGGGTATCTCTTAAAACTACATGTTGTGTTAACTACATACTACAAAAAAAAAAAAACAAAAGGTCTAAGACCTAACCACACTAGCCTTATGTCATGTTGGCGTCCTCGGCGACCTGCCCCCCCGAGCATCGTACGTCCGTCGTCTTCCATGGTCGGCCAGCAACTCTCTCCCCTCACTTCTCCATACGCCATGCTAAAAATCACTGCACGTCGCAAAAACTTACTCCACGTGGAGTCCTACTCGCCAATCAAGGATCGAATATCCTGTTAACCGACCAATCCACACCTCCATGGTGACACAACTCTGCTGACGGCAGCGCACTCGGTGCGACGTCCGTACCAGCAAAACAAAAGATTAACGACCGCCCGTGCAAGGTTAACCAACCCTCCGGGACTGTATCCTACACTATAACTGTCGTCGCAGCTACCTGGTAAGGGGAAGGGGGAGGGAAGCGAGACCACAGTCAGGAGTTATCGACACGATGCCAAACAGCGCGAGCAGCTGGCTAAGGGGGGGAAGGGTGCACATAGCCCGCCTCCCCTCCTCCCACCGCCCCACAGACCACCCAAGTCGACAGTCAGCGCTGCGTCTCACTTCCCCCCCTCGCTCCCCAGCTCTACCACGCCAGAAGCCAGTCACGGCCAGTGACCGTGCCATGACACGTTAACGAGAAAAAAAATAACGACCGAGAGAAAAGAAACAAGAAAAAAGAAAACAGAAAAGTCAAAAGAAAGCTTTGCTCAACCTAGCGCACGCAGCAACATTAAAACAAAATGTCACTCAACTTCACCGAAGATCTAAAATCCGATCAGCACGACTATATATCTTAACAAAAAAATCATCCTAAAAAAAATTTTAAAAACCCGAAAATTAACCAACGTATCAATATCTAGAAATGTTGACTAGCAGATAGGTGGCAAAGTGGTTTGTCTTGATAAAGGTGTCTGGCATCCTGCCAGGGTCATCAGAGTAGTTGAAACTCCCAGATCAGTACTGATAACGGATGAAGCTGGAAGAGTAGAGCGAAGAAGCACCTGTCACTTTAAGAAATCAGGATAACGGTGTGGCCACCAGTACAAAACAAAGTTATTGGTCAGGGGAAAGAAAGAGTCACACTGGAGACTTGAAAAGGTCAAGTAATGATGAGAAATCAGGTCAGTCAAAAACAGAATTTAAAGGGTTTTGCACTAGAGTTGACTATCGTGTCATAGATGTAAATGCAGAACTTCAAGTCCCTGTGAACTCTCGGCCTCACAGAGTACAATTACTTTTTGCGCAAATAGAATATTATATTTGTCACAATTGGTTATAAGACATTTGCTTGTATTGCATAAAAAGAGACATAATGCGTAACCAATTTAGCATACAGTGTAGTTTTAGTTTGATTGCTAGTGGTCCTAATACAAATTTGAAAAGTGCTGTGTATTGTGTAAAAAGGAAGAGGTAGAGAAGTTAATGTGCACAGTTGGCAGTACTAGGTCAATATAGGAGTATGGTAAAAGTGCTGGTAGACTGGCTTTGTTGCGTACAATGTTATGATTAAAGGAGTGGTAAGTAGAGTCCCGTTATAACGAGGTGTTATGGTTCCTGGTTCGAACCTCGCTATTGCCGAGACTTTGCTGTCAACGAGTTTGGTCGATTTTGACCCCCCAAAACAAAAAAGTGCCCTAAAATTGCATCAACTTGTTACAACAGGGAATATTAACGTTTTGTATTAATTCAATCATGTATTATTTACAAATGTTGGCTTGTGCCCTTCGCAATCAACACATAAAGTAAGTTTGCGGGGGACGTAACTCGGCCGCCGCAGTATCGTCCAAAACTCAGTCACTCTGCCGCAGTGTCTTGGCACGGT
>PNEQ01014478.1:0-11426 GCA_003012365.1 Medauroidea extradentata
AAAATCGTCATCGTATTATTTTGTTACGTCTTACAAAATAATACTTAAGTAGACTTTCAGTCACATTTACAATGTCTACAATTTAATTACTTTTTCAAATATTGCTTTTATATTATTCGTTATTGCTTTCCTGTGTATTGTTGCGTTTTTAAGTGTAATTCTGAACACGCCCTATACAGACTAGCAGTTATTAACTAAGTGCAGACGAGTATTAATAATTGCTTTTGTAATTTTGGATGATATTCTGTAATGAATTTTACTTTAGTTTAGCTTGTAAGAGCTTAACCACCAAGTCTGGCGGGAACGCGGGCTACCGTGTCCTCCCTCCAGACGCCATGTCAGTTAGTCTTTGCCTGATCACCGGAGCGTTAAGTCGCGCGTGGAGGATGTTCCCGTCTCCCTGAGGCCCAACCTATTAGGATCAAGTCATGTTAGTTTTCGATAGCTTATCAGTAATGTACCGGAACCTTTTCTTTTTCTACATGGCCTCAGGGATTGACACGCGGTCGGGGAGAGCTCTTTCAGCACCCGTTTAAGGATTTCACGTATTTTTCCATTGTTGGCCTCGCGCCACTTTCACCGCTTACGAGTGCTACGGGCGAGAACAGTAGCGTGGTACATGGTGGTCCGCTCTAGGACGAGTGACCACTATAAACCGTACCTTAAGAGTCATCTGTATCTCCAACATTCATTTCAGTAGTGGTAGTGGATGTCTCTCAACAGCATACGCAGAGGACGCTGCAGCAGCTTCGAGGGACGACGCTACTCTCTACACACGCCGTCGGAGTCAGGACAGGAAGGCCCATGGTCGCCGACCCACTCACCCACACCAACAGGTAAAAGCCGGGCAACTTTATACTGTGACATCCCACCTGACACGACCCAGATGCGTCATATTATATTTTTTAAAGTGTAGAAATTTAGTTTTTTCAACATTTAAAACCGTGCTTTAGTCTTGTGTATTAACCGAATTGCTCGTATGACCCCTGTTGTTCTGGGCAGTATGTAAGTGACAATATGGACGAGTCACATTATGTGGGGTTAAATGGGCACCTGTGGATGGGCCACGGAAAATTTTTGTTCTAAAATGTAACACAGATGTCAGTTTCAAAGTATTCTAAATTTTGTTTTGCCTTTTTGAGACATTTACAAAATCTAACAGTTATTGCTCGTATGTAGCTGGAAAATTTTGCAAAAATTATACACATTATTACCTACATAGACTGTGTACGAAACTGTTGCCGTGTATATTCATTTTTTTTTTTTTTTTTTTACGTTTTGAATGATTATCATCATGGCGAACCTTACGGAATATGTGTTAAGATTTAATTCCAGCAGCACCAATCATGCATTTATTTGAGTATTTTTAAAAGAAAATAAATGTGTACTAGTTAACTGGATATAATATATTTACGTCCGACTGTTTGGAACGATTTGGGCAACGACGTAGATCATAATGTAGTTTCAAGTAGTGCCACGAAGTGACGCTAGTAGCAATGTCTGGTTGTGCTGTCACATTTTTTAATGACTGTGCTAGCAGACGATTGTGAAATGAAGCAGACGACGAATTAAAGAGCAATCGGATAGGTGTAATGCGTGTGTTATTTCCACAACGTAAGGAGGTTTATGTATAGTGATGTGTATTTGTGGCGTACTTAGCTTGCAGTTCATTCTGCTCGTTGAATGGTAGAAATGAAAGTGTGTTACGGAAATGAGGGTTTGGTCGGACGCTACAATGCTGGGTTTTTATCGCTCGTGCTGCAGTGGTGCTCGCTAAAAGAAGTGATGTTTTTGAGCAACTCTGTTAATTTGTGAAACAGACAGGCTGGCACATAACTTCGTTAACTATCGATAGTTACATGTTATATTTGATCGCACGGCATGAACTCGCCGAAGCTCGGAAATAAACATTCTCGAGATCCTGGGAAACACAAGCAGCAGTTGTCAGCGTCGCAGATTGACCACAGCGATGGGGAAGAATTGTCGCCGGTGAGTTACGTTGCAGTTTATTTACTCTTGGGCTGTATGAATGTTCCGTTGTGTCTATCGGCCGAGATAAATATATGAATTATTTATTTAATAAAGCTGTCTCCCACTAACAGAATTGTTCATAGTGGGAAGTAATACAAGTCTTGATATTCCTGGGTGCCACAATAAAGTGTGTTGAGCCTCTTGTTGTTTACAGTAATAGCAAATGATATGGGTTTAGGGTTAGGTGTTAAAATAAAATTGTCCGGCTATGACTAGTATGCAGAGGAGGGTGTAGGGAACCAGTTGCAGGATGTGTATTGTACAAGATGATCGGAGAGGAAGGGGGTCCTCAGGAGGACATAAACAAATTGGAACAGTGGACGAAGGAAAATGATATGAAAATTAAAGTAAATAAAACTAAAATTTGAGATTTACACAGAAAAGAGAGGTAGTCAGAGAGACATATATATGGGGAGGACAGGAGATTGGAGAGACGAACAGATATAAATATTTGGAAGTTATTCTTCAGGATGACTTAAGATGGGGCGAGCAAGTGAAGTGTGTTACTAGTAAAGGTAGAAGAGCGCTGGCCCTGCTGGGAAGGGTGTTAAGGGGCACAGACAAGAAAGTGAAAGAAAAGGGATACAAAACAATGGTGAGGCCCATCTTGGAGTATGCGGCAGCGGTCTGGGACTCGCACATGGGAAGGGAAGTGGTAAAGATTGAGAAGGTGCAGAGAAGGGTTTCTAGGTGGGTCACAAATAAGTTGATGACACAGGAGGAGAGAGAGGAGGATTTCAGACCATCAGTAATGGTGAGAGGACTGGGGTGGGGCACACTGCAGGAGAGGAGGAGAGTGGAACGGCTGGTAAGGATGTTTAAGGTGGGTGGGCACACAACTGGGTGACAAGATACTGAGAGGTATATTCAGGGGAAGGGGTGATCATGAGTGGAAGATACAGAGGGTGGGGAAGAGGATAGAGAGAGTAAAAAACACTATGATGGTGAGAACGGTGAAGGATTGGAACGAATTAGCACGGGGGTGTGGTTAAGTTGACGGGAGCGAAGGAGTTTAGGAAAAGGTTTATGGGGTCGGAAAATTCAGACGTGGTAGGTTAAGCAAATCCTTGCCACAGGGATGAGATCCAATTGCAAGAAGAAAAAAAAGACTGAAAGAAACTAAATGAAAATGTGAGAATGACAAAGATTGTTAGGTTTTCAAGAAAGACAGTTAAAGAGTATGGGCATATACATATGGGAAAGGCAGGAGATAGAGAAGCTTGAGAATACAAGTAAGTATAAAGCAGGGAGAATGGCACTAGGAATGTTGGGAAAGGTATTGAAGGAGTTAGTAGCGTATGTATTACAGAGGTGCGACCAATGTTGCAGTACACAGCAGCAAAGTGGGGTCCGTACATGGACCTGGAGGTGCGGGAGCTGTCCAAGGTACAAAGATGGGCAGGGATGTGGGTGAAGGTAAAATTGAGAAAGCAAGGGTAGGCTGGTGAAGAAGGGAACTTAGGCTCTTGGTGATGTCGAAGGAAGGAAGTGTGGAAAGTTGGCCAGGGTTAACGTTGGAATTGGTAGACAAATTTTTTGTCAAAAATTAGAAATGTTAACATTTCTGTAAAAAAAATCTAATAGGCCTATGTTATTATTTTTTTTTTTTTAGTAAAAGTAAAGTTTATTTATAATATAAAGTTAGTTAATTTACTAGTTTGACCCTTTTGTAACATAAATACACATTAACTTGCTGTTTCTTTATTTTTATTTGAAATAGACATGGACTGGTCCCATAAGTGAGCAAATAGTTAATGGGATGTGGGTGTTGTCATTGAAACAATTAATTGTCATTGCACAACACAGAATACGTAACAAGTAGAACAAACATATATATTTTAGCTTAATACATCACCAAGTTGTACATAAGTGCATAATTTGTATAAATTGGTTAACTTTGTACATTGCAAGGTTCAACACAGAGAAAAAAAGAAAATAATTTATAGCCTACAGTTTTTAAAAATACAAAAATTTAAAGTGATGTTCCTGATGACAAAGAATTCCTGCGTTAGTTTAGACAGCTTTAACATTTTGTATAAAAAATAACATGACGAAGAGGACTATTTCAATGTAGTATAAGTCCGAGCAGTATTTAAGTAGTCCTCTGTAGAATGAAACACATTAGTAATAAGATGGACCCTTAGCTTAGAAGCAAAGCTCTTGCTTGAAACGGAACCAAATTTTAAGGTTAGAAGGAAGTGAATTAAAAATCTTGATGGCAGTGTAATATGCACCTTTTTGATACAGTGCAGGTCTTTAGTTCTTGTGGAGTATGCGTACAGAGACGAGTTCAGTTTAAAAGTATCGAAATCTACAGTCAAGTATAACAATAATGAGTAAATGTACTCATTTGTTTGTATATTGTAAATATGACTTGTCCGATATCTTTGTGCAAAAATGTACACAAAAAAGATCTAAGGATGCAATAAACTATATCTATATATCGATAAGGAAGAGTGAGAATGTTTTGTGTTATGAATAAATATCTACACAATTCTCTACTTTTTTTTGTCAAAGTTCATACAGCCTTTTTTGTACAGTAAACACAGTTTTTGCTTCAGATGAGTTTCCCCATATAATTATCCCATAACTCATTATAGAATAAAAATAAGAAAAATACATAACTTTCAAAGCCAGACATCTGAGAGTAAAGAATGCACGCTGTAATTTTGAACATAGGCCTACTGTTTCAGTGTGAATTCTCCAGCTGAGCTTATCATTTATTTGAATACCGAGAAATTGGGTGACATTTGTCTGTTGTAGCTCACAACCTTTACATTTAAAATTTATGTTACTGTTACTACTATTTTTTGTTGAGAACTTAATAAAATTAGTTTTTCCCATGTTAACTGCAAGCTTGTTAGTATTAAACCAATCATCCAACATTTCAAGAGCATATTCAGCTGATTCTTTCAAATTTATAGGTGTTTGTGCTAATATACTAGTATCATCTGCAGAGAGTGTGGTGGATGCATGGCTGTCAGTGACACTAGGAAGGTCATTTATAGAATGGAATAGACATTTATTGTTCTGTAGAGCATTTACATAGTATAGAACTCATCAAAATTAGTTTACTAATGTACATAAATATGTACCAATATAAATACAAAATCATAATAACAAAACGACTGAACAATATGTTAATGTTAACTAATGATGTGCAAATGTTTCTCGTCGTGGTAGAAATAAGCGTAACGTGGCTTATATTGGATCGCACCCCGAGCTGTCAACAGCATAAGTTACTATCTTACTAATAGGTGCTACCGATGCAGTATAGTACTAAAAGTAACAGAGCAATTGATAAGATCACACAAGCAAGACTTGATATACACACAAAAACACAAAAGAAAGTACAATAGGAAACATATGTAAAGTAAGAAAAGAACATGTCAAAGCACTGAGCCCTGTGGAACACCATGTTATATATTGCCTGTATAGGAAGTAATATGACTCTATTGTATTCTTGTATTTAATCACTACATTTTGTTGCCTGTGTTCCAAATATGATACTAATAAGTACGTCAAGTTTTTTATTTATTTATTTTATTTTTTTATTTATCATTATCCACCTGTTGATCCCCATGGAAGCCGATGGCCTGGGTTTATAGGCTTTGTCAATACATTTCTTACTCCATAGTATTCAAGTTTATTTAAAAGTATTTCGTGATTAACACAGTCAAAAGGCTTTGCAAGATCGTAAAAAATACTGATCACACATTCCTTTGAGTTCAAAGCATCCAATATTTCACTAGTTAATGTTACGGCAGTATTTTGTACTGGAAATTTTTTCCTGAAACCAAATTGACGTGCGGTTAAAATGTTATGTTTTTTGTACATGATCTATCAATCTGTTGTACATTACACATTCAAAAATTGTTGGAAAAGTAGTTATTATTGAAATAGGCCTATAGTTATCTTTCTAAGATTTTTCTCTTATTTTGTGAAGAGGGACAACTGTGGCATGTTTTAGTCGATCTGGGAAAACACCTCTCATTAGAAAGTTATTACATCAGATAACGATAGGTTTAGTTAACTCAGCGCTACAGTATTTTATAACGTCACTATTAATCCCATCATACCCACATAAACTTTTGGTTTTGAAATTTCTTATTATGGACTTAATTTCTGCAGAAGTAGTCCAATTTGGATCTAAAGAAGGAAATTATTTCGGAAATAATTTCTTGACATAATCCAGTGGTTCATTAATAGATCAAGATTTTGATACAATAATATCAGCAACATTAAGAAAATAGAAATTAAATTAATTTGCAATTTTGGCTTTTTATTTCTAGTTGTGATATTGTCTATTTCAAGTTCAGCGATGTCATCATTTTTTACACATCTATTTATTTATTTAATTTTCGTTCTGTTGATTCCTATTATTGGAATATAGAACACATCAAATCAAGATACACACATATTTTCACATTACAAAGTAGACAAAATAAATACAATATTAACACTACAGTTGTATACATAACACAATTTCACAGAGTTTTAATTTCACAAGTACAAACATGTTTTCACTTTATACAGTTAATACGCAATGCAGTGTCTCACTACAATTTATTAATAGATTAAGATTTCACACTTTAATACAGTTTAAATGAAGATGTACAGAGGCATTTATGTTCTTACTTTACAGGGTTTTTGCCACTTAGCTTTCAGATGTTCTTTAATCTCATCAATAGGCCTACTATAAGAACAATTTTCATAAAATATACTTTTAATTTTTGTTTTGAATAAATCTATGTTTGTTGCCCGAGACAATGCGGCTGGGACACTGTTGAAGAGTAATCTTCCTATGTAATGACTGCTTTGTGCATATTGTGTTGTAAGTTACTGTGTTGGGCGATGCTCAATTTGTTGGCATTTCCTATATTATAGTTATGTATTTCAGTATTGGTTATGAACTGTTTCTGGTTTCTCTTCATAAGAAGGAGAACCCTATACTCATACTCACTATAACAAGGGAGAATTGCTAGGTCTCTAAACAAATTTCTACAACTTGTTCGAGTATTTACATTTGATATTATCCGTATCACTTTCTTTTGGAGCTTAAATATACGTACACAGGTTTTAGTATGGCCCCATATTTCTATTCCGTAAGTCAGTATGGAGTGGAAGTATGCAAAATAGATTGTTTCCATGGTATCTTTATCAATAGTGTCTTTTAGACATCATAATATATAATAGACAGAGGATAGTTTTTCCAGTACTTTGTTTACATGCTGAATCCATTTTAACTTGTCATCTATCTCTATGCCTAAAAAGTTTGTACTTGCTTCTGTATGTTCTTGTTGTGTAAGAACTGAGGGATGATGTCTTGTTGAGTTTTTAATGGATTTTGTGTTAGAAATATTTAATTAAAGTTTGTTTGTATGAAACCACTTTTCTAATTGAGAAAGTGTTCTTTTATGACACATATTTAAAACATCTTCAGTCTCACCCCATATAAGAATTGTTGTATCGTCAGCGAATAGAACTGTTTTCCCATCTTTTATGGCTGAAGGCAAATCATTAACATATATAAGAAATAATAAGGGCCCAAGTATGCTTCCCTGCGGTAATCCTCTTTCAATGTGTCCCCAGTTGGAGTAATAGTTAGATATTTCATTTTTTATTTATGTTTTCTGCTTTCTATCTTTTAGATACGACTGTAGTAATTTGAGTGGCACCCCTCGAACTCCATAAGATTCTAGTTTTTCCTGTTAATATAACATGATCAACAGAATCGAAGGCTTCGAGAGGTCACAGAATATTCCCAACAATTTTTCTCCTTTATCTAGTTTTTCATGTATATGTTTAACAAGATCAAAAGTGGCTCGGTTTGTAGACTTTTTTTTTTGAAAGCCGTACTGCTCCTGACACACAACTTCATTTTGACTGAAGAATCTAGTAAGTCTGTTGTAGATAACCTTTTCTAGAACCTTAGAGAAAGCAGGCAGTCAACTAATAGGCCTATAATTTTGTTGTTTAGGTCTATCATCCTTTTTTAAAAAGGGAATAACTTAGGTAATTTTCATTCTTTCAGTAAGTGTGCCAGTGCTTAATGATTAATTTAAAATGTGGGTAAGGATAGGCAATAACGGTTTATGACACTTTTTTAATATTTCACATGTAATTCCAAAATAGTCCTCCGAGGATGTACTCTTGATTTGGGCAATTATTTTGCTAATTTCTTGTTCATCTGTGGGATAAAAATAGATTGACTTAGTTACCTTTTTTATTAAGCTTACAGGTAAGTTACTGGACATGGTATAGTTTAAATTTAAATTCAAAATTTCTGCTTCCGGTTTTGCTGCATTTAGAAAGTAGTCGTTTAATACATTTGCTGCTGCATTATTTGTGTAAGTGTTTTTATCTACTTGTAGTACAATTTCTTGATTTTTTTTAAATACTATCTTTTCCAGATTCTTTCTTTACTATTTTCCACATTGGTTTTGTTTTATTGACGGCTTTTTTAATAATATTTTTAAGGTGCTTGTGTTTAGCTAATTCAATAGTACGTTGGTAGATGTGTCTGTGTTTATTGTAATAATTTGTGATCAGTTTACTATATTGGCATGTATAGTTTTGTGTAGTGTTTTCAGTTTTTTGCTGGATGTGATTATGCCTAGTGTAATCCATTTAGGTCTACTTGTTTTACTTTTTAATAGTTTACATTTTTTAGAAAACGCACACTCAAATATCTGAGTAAATAACCTGAGAAATGTATTAAACTTATTCCCAACAATTCTCTCTTCATATACTTCAGGCCAGTTTACCTGTTTCAGTAGTAAATTTATGTTTTCGATGTTCTACAAGCTGTAATCTCTATACATAATTTTGCTACCTTCATTTCTTGTGCCCATCGCTGGAAGCGAACAATGCTATTCACACTATATAACAATGCAATTCACACTATATAACAATATTGTAGACTCTGATTTGACATATATATATATAAATACAAAAAAAAATTTTATTTGTAAAAAATTGTTGATATTTTTAACATTTTCATTTTAAAATTCGGCATTTCTTACTAAATACAAAAGTATTGTATTTTTTTATGTATATATATATATGTCAAATATACGCTGTGAATTTTTCCAGTTTGGTATGTCAGTTGGTTTTAGTGGCGTACTTAAAACAGTGAAGTCCAAATTTTGACTTTTACGACTCATTACACGAAAACTATGAGAGATACAAAATTTTCTAAGACGTAGATTTAATCACAATTTATGTCTAAAATAAGAAAAATTATGTCTAGTACAAATATAAAAATTAATAAAGACGTTGAAAACTAAGGGGAACCGCGTCCCTCATATCTATTGTGTAGTATATGACTACAAAGGAATTTTTTGCTCACCTGTAAAATTTGCAGAAGTAAGCCAACATGTTATTTTTATAACCGTAAATGCATAGTTAAAGTGTGGTTCCTTGTAAGTTAACTAATTTAAGATTGGTAGTAAGTTGACTTAACACAGTTTTGCATAGAATAGAACACTTGTGATACTTTAGTTCATTGTGGTTCATCCACCAGACGAAAAGAAGTGTTTCTCGCAGCAAGCAGCTTACAAATTGGCTCGAAGGGAAGAAAATTACCAAGGGTTAACAAAAGTCCACTTGGTCATTTAAATGTTCTTCGTGTGCAGAAGTGTAAACTCGCAGACTAATTAAATTAATTTATCGTCTCAATTCTTTAACATCAAAACCCAGAGCATGTTTTTAATCATGTAAGTCTTATTAAGTTTTGATAGTTACTGGGACTGGGTATGTTGATCGATGCATTACACTCACGAGACTCAGTTTTGTCCACGACGCTCCACTGTTGTGCACTGTTTAAACAAGCAGTCTTTCATACAGGCCTGTTAGTTTCTTAAATTTTATAACTGAAACACAGTCATAGTCTGCCTGTGTAACTAAAGGCCATTTAACACACAGCAGTTAACAACAATGGTAGTACGTAGCATGCAGTGCTACACGAGTTGTAGAAATGCTGGCTATAAACATGCTAGGCCTATATAAACATTGTGGGACATTTTAATCTTGCCATCAAAATTAGGTACCCATATAGGGGAAAAAAAGGAAAGTTGATAACATTTGTGATGAAAATGTTAGTAACATTTTTGTTGACTTCTGCAGATTTGCTGATCTAGATCACCCTGAATATGTTGGTAAAATAGTGTCGTCTGCATTGTGGATGCAACTATGTCATATAGGTTCTAACATGTTGCAGAGATTAATGTAGCACGTTACTTACAAATTGTTAACCACACAAGTTTTTCAAATTTTATATTAAGTTAACCCTTTTAGTCCTGCTTTCTTCATGGTACATATGTGAAAAAGTCAATCATATTTTTCAGAAATTTTACGATTATTTACTAAGAATTAAATTACTCAATACCAATCGAAGTAATAAGTTAGAAAAAATTATGCTGCACTTTCCTTTAATCTGTTGCATTTGTAAATGTTTAAAAAACTTATAAATTATATTTAAAAAATACAGAGCCGATATATTGGCCACTGGCATTTTTCGCACAGGTGATGAATGCAGATATTTCAGCTCTTGGCACTAAAAGAGTTCAATACAAAGTGTTGGAAACAAATACTTTATGAAACATGCCAGTCTAAGATATTCAGCTGTTTCAGTAGGGTTCTTGTCGACAAGTGCAGTGGTTTAAATGGGTAGATAGTTCCAGAAAGTATTGTTTTCTGTAGTTGTTAGCTTGGCACTTGGCAGCTCTGGTATGCTAAGTGGGTCCAGTTAACACTATTACAGTAAAGTATGTTTACTCCTCATGCTGCAGTATGTTAGTGTTAATTGCAGTGCATATGTACATGTCACCTTGACTAGTGCATTAGTGTTGACATAGTGTCTCATGCTTGTCTGGTTTTACACTATTTGGCTTAACATAATACCTTTATATGTATATAAACTAATTTAACAACAGGTGGGAAGAGTGCATGGCGTAAAAGAAACTGGAAACCCTAAGAAAGCCCGCTGGTCAGCAGCATTGTCCGGCACAAATCCCACAATGAGTCTATACTCAGAGCTCCTCAAATAATATATTGTCACTACATGGAGCCTACAAATTATGTATGGAGACCACTTAGTGCCTCTCGAACAATATAAGGCCACCACATAGAGCCCCTCAAATAATATATTGTCACTACATAGAGCCTACAAATTATGTATGGAGATCACTTAGTACCTCTCGAACAATATGTCACCACATAGAGCCTCTCAAATAATATATTGTAACTACACAGAGCCTACACATTATGTATGGAGACCACTTAGTGCCTCTCGAACAATATGTCACCACATAGAGCCTCTCAAATAATATATTGTAACTACACAGAGCCTACACATTATGTATGGAGACCACTTAGTGCCTCTCGAACAATAT
>PNEQ01014479.1:0-11426 GCA_003012365.1 Medauroidea extradentata
TTCGCTTTCCGATTTCTTTTCATGGCCTGCCACGGAAATATACCTGCCGAATCTTCTTTTCCATGCCTCCCATGATGTAGGCATGGCGAAATCCATCGCTGGCGGAGGATGGAGATTAGCTACGCCTTTCCCTTCTGAAGTTGGCTGACTCGTTAAAGACATGATGAAAATTGAAAATCGTATTTCTTCTTTACCACATATTAATTTTACAACACCCGCACCGCTGCCACCATGTACTATTAGTGGAAAGGTAAAATAATAGTGAGACCATGTTATTCCGAGACTCGTGAGACTGGTGCCATCTTGGCAATACCGCCAACCTACTGGCACAGAATATGATAAAGAGTTAGTTATGTGTACTTAAGTAGCTTTTAATTATTTGGATTGAGATCAAGCGAAAATATTTTTTTTTGACAAAACTACAATTTTCTGAAAATAATAATATACATATTTTAAAATAATTTTTAATTTGTATATATTTTGATGTAAGGGAATGATACAATGATTATCTATTTCATTTTATACTATTATTCACTAAGTCAAGCAAAACATTTATTAAATGAGAAAATTTCAAAACAAAAAAAAAAACTCACTCCTCAGGATGTTCAGATTATTACCGAAACCATACTAACCAAAGGGTTAAAGTTGCGCTACACACATGCACATGGCTGAACGTGAAACGTTTGTTTTATTATTTGTGTCCATTGTGGTACTTTTTGCTTTTTTTTATTGTTCTGTAAAATGTTCCCAGTGAGCAAAGTATGAATGAAGAAAGGGCAATAGGGTGCCTGAGGAACAGGTTACAGAGGATGGAGAGGCTTACCAGACAAGGAACGGTATAGTCCCGATGACATAAATGACATTGTAGATCTGGGGGGCACATCACACCTAACGCCAGGTACGCTAAGCTTGCAGGCAATGTTACGCATATTGCGCGAGAAATAGTGAGACAGAGGGAGGAACCAATGAAACAAATGTTCAAACAAATGCAGGGTAGTAATGTGCCGTATCAAATGTGACACGACTTAAATAATATACATATTAGTATTTTTTTATTTATGTTTCCTAAATTCAGCCAAATTATAATTTTTTTGTGTTGTTATTAACTTGTTTAATATGATATTAACAATAGTAAGTGTTATTGAGTAATTTAATTTTATTAACAATATTTCAGAAAGTTCACTTTCAATTACAGCTATTCTTTCTTGCTACATTACTTCGAGCCGACACTAGTCGCACTACAGTGTATTTTCTTAGCAGGACAGTAGCTGCTGAGCTTTACATTTCTTTGTCAGTTGTTCTGTCGTACCTCCGTCTTCGTGCCAGGTGCTGCTGCTGTTACAGTGCATGATTTCTGTATTTCATTTCGTTGTAGTTTAGCGATTCTGATCATGGGATTATTGCATGCTACTGTGCTTCAATGCACACTTTGCCAATGTTGGTACTGTTGCTAACCATTTTCGATGCTCTTTTGTTCAACGTTTCTACAGCTTTTTCCGTTGCATTTCTTGAGACTTTGCCGTCAACCACCGTATCATCAAGATGAGTGTGCTTGGTGTTCCTTCCTTTTTGGCAGATCTTGGCACTTGAGTTGCCATTATTTAACCTTTTTCATAATGCAACAAAATTTATATTGTAACGTAGTAGAAAAAACTGTAGTGCTACAATTTTTAAAATATTTTGTCGTGGTTGTCTCATCTATTATTTCGTCGAGTGATTACCTTCGCTCTCGTCTGGTGAGTAATTATCCTACGAGAGGTTTCGTGTTTTATTTAAATTTTTATCTTCTATAAAATTTTGATAACTTCTGTGTAGTGAGGGTTCGCGTCCAGGCCGATTCTCAACCTGGATGATTCTCGTCTTGGCCTATTCACAAGCTGGACTATTGACGAGCTGACCTGTAGTCTCTACTACAGACGTCCAGGCTTTCTGGCCTATTTTGGGCCTGTTCTTCGCCTTTTTGTCATATTTATTCCACAGCTGGAACTGGGAAATATGAAGTCATCCGAGCGTGCTGTACTCTTCTATTGCGGGGCTTTAAACAGATAAGCCGCAACTAAATTTGTTTATTTTAATCTGTAAATGAACAGCTGTCACACGTACCTTTTTTATGTAATACTTTGTACGTTTTTAATAATTAATTTGAATTTGATAGCAACTTAAAACTTTTATAAGGCCTAACAGATGCATCCAATTTACTTGTATTTTTTTATTAATTTATTACGTCATTGATTCGGACGTACAGTATTTATTTAGCCTGTAGAATGGGCATTAATTGTTTCAATAATTTTATTGTGAATTTAAGAAAAATAATAACTGTATAATCAATTCACTATTTTCGTTTAACTGTGCCTGCAAGATTTGGGCATTCTATAATTTCAGTACAATTTCAGTACTAATGGACTATACATCAATGTCAATAATGTTGTGAATTTTATTTTAAAAGAAAAGAAAGTGAAAACAGAATATTTAATATTGCAGTAAAAATTTAATAATCATTTTCAGCAACCACAAATTTTAGAGTTCTCATTTAATATATTTTCATATTCTCTTCTCGTGTACATTGTTTGTCATGGTGAGAGATCCTATTTATTTATTAAAATATTTATTTTTCTTTGCCCGTTGCGTATGGTAGCCCAGCATTTATTTGATTCTGCATTGCTTCCACTTTGATATTGTTTGTTTACAACAGCTTCCTCTGGTTTTTGTGTGTTTGTTAATGTGCCACCTTCTGTTTTCTTCTATGTTTTTATTGGTGGGCATTTTTTGTGTTCATTTGCCAGGGACTGTTGTTTTTGTTTTATGATTATTTGCTACTTAAAAATAATTCATTAACCTACCATACGCACACTGCACAGTAACGAAGCATCATTTCAGCAGTTTCATTGGGAACTACAGCAGAACCGCAAAATCATGAGGCCACCGCGAAATCATGAGGCCTCTTCAAATAAAATAAATGAGGAGCTGCGGGGAATTCGCGGGGAAGTATCAGGAGACAGTGAGGTAAGCAAAAGTAACAGTGAGTCGCTGCAGCAAGCTGTGGACAGCATGAACGAGAGAGTAGACGAGGAAATAGCTAGGGAAAGGGTCTGCCGCAAGGCACGCATAGATGCAGTAAACAATAACGTCAATCAACTCGGTGCGGGCCAAGCTAACCTAGAAGGCCAGCTTGACCTGGTGTCCGCGGGATAGCAAATGCAAATGAAGGAGTTGATGGCAGTCGGGAATAAGGCAGTTGCGTTGAAAAAAACACTAGCTGAATGTCGGGAACAGGTAGCAGGCAGGCTCCTAAGGTTTGCGACCTCAAATTACAGATAACTGCATCAAGAATTGAAAGCGAGGCCAGGGTGCAGGGTGCCTATACCATGTTCAAGGGGCGATTACGAATCTGGTTAGAGGACGTAGAGAACAGGTTGCAGGCTCACACCCGACAATTTGATGAGCTGAAGCAACGAGGTAAGGGGGTCAGCTGAGCCAACAGTACCGTGAACGCGATATCCCGAGGTTTTCTAGAGAAAGGCATGAACACCCGAAACGACACTTAGAGAACCTCAAAGAAATCTTTGAGGTCTATAAATGCAGCGAAGCAGAACGCAACCTGGTGGCGAAAAAGTTAGTCACAGGCAAGTGTACCAATTGGCTGAAACTGCGCGAGCACAATATCAGGAGCTTTGCGGAATTTGAAACAGAATTCCTTAGGGAATATTGGAGCCAACGAATACAGGGGAGTGATTGCTCGGATCTGTATAGGGGAGGATGTCAGGTAGACGAGCTCTAGGACCACCTTAGTCGTGTGGTGGAACGGTCAAAATACTACGACAACCTACTAGAGGAGGCTGACGTCATGTTGGTCTACTCCCAGACCCCTCTCACTATACAGAGTATGCTGATCGGCAAAGAGATGGGTACAGTCGAGCAACTTAGAAAAATATTGCAGGAAATGGACCGCATTTCTGACATAGGGGAGAGTAGAGACACATCACCGGGACATGATGGGCACCAGGGTCGATCAGGCGATGGTCAGGGCCAACAGGACTACCACCGGCCTTGGCAGCAAAAAGGCAAGGGACGAGTTTATGTTGATGGTGGTCGGTACCACAGGAACGGTCATGGTGCACAGCACCAGGATGAGAGTGCAGGTCCTGGGGGGTCATCGGGAGGTGCTGGCGGCAACCAGGCTGGTCATATGGAGGCCGGAATAGTGGTCAAGATAGGGGCCCTCCGCCTATCGGCGCTAACTCCCAAGTGTGCCAGAACCCAGCTCAGATATTTGACCCTGGAGGGAGGTGTGAAAGGCACCTATAACTCGTACCTTCTAAAACCTTTCAAATTGTTGTAAGTTTGAGGTAGTGGTTTTTTTTTTGCGTCAATGCTTTGTTTCAGTTGTTGTGTGTAACGGTTTAGAGAGAGAGAGTGTCAGCCACCTTAAATGAAGGAGGGCGGTTTGTTTAGCTGTCGGGTGGGATTTTGGTTTTGTTAGGTTAATTTGTTATAGTTTTATGACGTGTGTTGCGGACTATAAATAATATTACAAATTACAAATGTATAAACAAACAAGTTTTACTAATCACAAGTTACAAAGTTGGCAATTTTAACATATGGAAAATTCAAATATGTTTCCACACAGTGGACATTACTAGCATCTGTGAGACTAAAAATTAATATTTGAAAAATTTACAAATTATATTAATTAGTTTTACAAGGATCACAAAGTACAAAGTATATAGACTGAAAAAAAAAGAAAATATCTGGGCAAGTCATCACAAAGGTAATTACTTCCGCGGGCTCCATAAAGTAAAAATCTGGGTTACAAAGCTTGAAGTCAATAAAGCAACACACGTGTGTGCAAAAAACCATCGGGCAATCAAGCAACAAATAATCACAACAGCTAATAAATACCAAGTGGAAAAGTCAAATAGCAAAGAACAATAGCAAACCCTACAGAAAACATTTTAAGACCAAGATACAAATTTTTTATCAGACGGCGACCGAAAAAGGAATTTACAAAAAACATTATATTAAGAAGTAAACTAATTTAAGCACAACAGATGACGGCAGCCGCCTTGCTCGCCATGGGGGAATAAGTCCCCAACCTACCCAATCACACTAACTAGGAGCTCGGAAGTACTTACATTATCAGTGCCTATGTCCAGAAGAGAAAGGGAAGAGGAGAAGGGGAAGCATAGAGTAAGAGCAAAGAAATATAGTGGTACAAAACAACAGTCTTCCGAGCCATAAAATAGTCACGTGGTCCACTGTGCACCGCCGACGAGAGCGCTGTAGGCACCCCAAACGGTTCAACGTGTTTGCTCCTAGGGTACGGTACTGGTACCACGTGTCGCCCAGGCATTGATTAGCAGGGTTTCTAAATAATGGAAAAATTTTCCTGTATCTTTGAAGCATTTGCTAATTTTGAAGTGAATGTTTTTTTTTTTTTGTTTTGAGTGGGTTGTATTTGTTGTGCTTTTATTGGGTCGTAGGATATTATGAGTATCGTGTTCCATTGTAACTGTTATCTTTAAATTCTAGTTTTGTGTTGGTAGTATAGGTTTGCAATTTTTATGTTGTATGATTACTTTGGGGTAATTGATGAATTGCTGAAGAGTAATAGAGATAAGTATGCCACTGGTTAGGTTTACCGTTCATTTGCTGTCGTCAGCGCGGTAATAGTAATAATGAGTTTTTTTTAGGGGTAGTGATTCTGGTCATACATGTGTGTAGCCATAGCAATGTGACTGCAATATAGCGTTTGTTCTTATTTTATTTTTGGCAAGTCGCTGTACACCGGTTCCAGGTCTGGTTAAGCTGAGAGACAGCGGGAAATGCCAGAGGACGGTACTGTAATGGGCTTATTGGCCACTTATGTCGAAAAATTTTTTTTTTTGCCTAACGATTGGTTTGTATGTTCTATTGAAGTAACTTCAGTGAGTTTTAGTGGTAGTAATTTTCATAGTGTACTCTACGTCTTAACTGTCCACTGGTATTAATCCCCTAGGAACAGGCCCTAACATGACAAGGTGAGCCGTTCCATGTGAGCTGAACTTAGATGGGTGCATTGCCAGTGCTGTGTTATTCAAAGAAGGGAGTTAAATCCATTAAGCTTCGTTTTAATAAATTTCACTGGGGGGTTGTGAAAAACCTGGCTTTTTTGGTGCCTTAGTTTTTTTTATCTTCCTCTTATGCATTTATTTTAAATTGTGTATAACTCAATATTTTTTTCTTGCATTTTGTGTGCTTAACATGTCTATTTAAACAGCACCCAACTATGCTAG
Source organism: Medauroidea extradentata (assembly GCA_003012365.1). NCBI lineage: Eukaryota > Metazoa > Arthropoda > Insecta > Phasmatodea > Phasmatidae > Medauroidea > Medauroidea extradentata. The sequence goes on from PNEQ01014479.1 coordinate 6,273, forward strand.
CCCACAAGCCTCCGGCTTAGTGAGGCCTATTATATCAAGGATAGGGTAGGAAGCACACCCATGTAATTTAAGAAGAAATGTGTGTAGGTATAGCTGACTACCCAGCCTAGGCTGTTAGCGCTGCCCCCCTCTTTATAGTGTGTGCAGTGCAGAAGTGCGTCAGTTCTCATCAAAATCTAAATTATTATCACATAAATTTATTTTGTTTTTTGTATCTGATCTTATTCTACACTTTAAGATTTCAAAGAGGGACTGTGACTCTACGAAGTCGTTTAAGACCGCTCATCTATGAACGCCGGGCCCAGCAGTAAAATATTTCTTAATGGCTGCCTGCAGCTTTTATTTTCCTTTATTATCAGTTCTGTAACCAAATATTGTATTTTGATGGTGATCTACACGATGTTGGCGACCATTGCCATGGGTTACTTAGGGTTAACAGGACGTGCGTAGTTAATTTTGTGACTACTTATTATTTTTAATTAATATTTTAATTGCTCTGTCATAAGTATGCCTTGTTTGGTGTCATTCCAATCAGGATTTAATTTGTAACATTTTATCTATGTAACTTTTTTGTGTAACTATGACGCCTTGGTTTATATCTGTAAAAACATAGCTGCCAACTCTTACGATTTTCCCGTACAATGTACGATTTTGTGCCGTATCGTACGGTTGTACGATTAATGTGAATTTTTGTACTATTTTCAAGCTTTCTCATTTTTTCCCCCATTTGGTTAATTCATATTAAGAAATATGGTACTGAAATCCCGTAATTTTGGTACCGAACATGTGGTCTTTAGTTCTGACTTCCAATGTCGTATATAATTTATAATAAAATAAACTTTAATACTGTAGTTTCGGGAACTAGCGTGCTTATAGCAGTGGTACTATATTATTATTCAATACATAGTACCGCAATATTCACGCATTCTACGACGTAACCCGAAATTTGCCAAACACTCCCGATCGATTGTAGTGTCTTACTGGCTTAATGGCCATCTTGACTCGTGGAAACTAAAGTTACGAGACTGTTTTAATTTGAAGTGGCTTTTCAGTTTACCATTTCCGTGTAGTGATTGCTCAAGAACTCGCATTAAATCTTGTGAACAAAAAGAAACTATCGTTTGATTCTAATTTTTCCAGCAAATATTGAAGCGCACGTCGTAGTTGCACAGTTTTTCTAAAAATGGTTTTTGCCAAGCGTAAATGTTTCATTTGGTTATTGTGGCTGCATATTTTAGTGCCGGTACTTGCATCGACCTCGCATATTTAATTGTCGTAAAATGTATGAATATTGCAACTTTTATATCTGGTAAATATAACTTTTTACAATTACGTTTTTTTATAGTTGCCAAACCGTGCGGATGTTAAAAACTCTTCAAAAATTTAAAGTATGTGGTATTAATATTGTGTAAGGGATTAAATACTCTCACATCAGCATTTTCAACGATGTATAATTTATTTCTCAAATCCACAGTATTTGCAGTGTCGGAGAGTTGTGGTTAGATGTGCCAAGTGTGATTAAATTGCCTAATTTGCACTCTGTAAGAATTTTTCGTGCAGTTATGGAACTGTGAAAGAGAGTTTAATATCTGTGTTACAAGAAATCGTAAAGTAGGAGCCTATAAATTGGTGTATTAAAATCGGTGAAGTTTGTAACTTGCAGATACCAAACAAACCTAGTATTGTTTAGATTTGTATGAATATTAAAATTATGAGCAGTATTTATGATGGTACAACAAAATAAGCCTGCTGTAAAATACGTTCAGTAATTTCCCTGTTAAGTTTGTTTTCTTTATAATAGCTCCATGGAGGCTACGTAATTTTAGCCATGAACACAACATATGTATAGTAGTCAAAATTTTAGCTAATTATATTCAGTAGTCACCATGATCTAAATTTATTTTGCATAGAACATTCTGACATGTTCAGAGTGTAGTATTTTATTTAAAAAATAGCCAAAGTTTTTTAGTTCGATGGCACTTACATATTCACAACACGTGAAATGCAGCGACTTGTTTACGCACAATTTTACTTATTTTGAAAATTATACTATTTCTAAATCCTTAATGTTGGCAGCTATGTAAAAATTACATTTAGCATAAGTTCTGGCCCAGGCTAGGCGCCTGGACCCAGACATGATGGCGCCGCTCAGGAATGCGCTGGGCCGACATTGGTCAGGAACTTTGTGGTCGGTCCGTCATTTCCGGCGGCCCTGGAATGAGCAGTGGCTCGATAACAGTATTTTACATATTTCTGCTAAAATATTTTTATTTTGAGTAATTTTAATTAATGTATGTACGCATTTTGTGTGTATGTACACCACGTTTCAAATTCACTTTTACATATAATTTGGAAATATATTGTAAGTCATTGTAATAATCAGAGGAGTTCCTTGCAGTGGCCGCAGTGTGGCGCTAGTTTCAGTGACGCACATGGGTGCGCTTACCGAAGCTTTCACCCCAGTCGTTTCTGATCAACACACTTGGTAAGACGTGTTAGTTCGTGCTCGCTGAAATGCGGACCAAGGCACTTGGCCAGCCATCCATACTACATTTGAAGACTCTTCCGATGGCACGAGTAATATAAAGTTTATTCAAGTTTGATCACTACCAGTTGCTTAATTTTATTTTGTTCATGATGGAGTGCACGGTCAGTCATGGCATGCGCTAGCAGCGGAAATCCTTTGTGTTGGCCATGCCTGGCCAACTAGTTTGCACTTTTTTTTTCTTTTGCTTTGCGTGTACTCATGTTTGAGTAACCCACGGTGGAGGCCTATTTCATTTTTTTTGTTTTCATTCCGTTTTTGTTGTTGCTGCAGATATACAAAAATTGTAATGTAAAGTGCCTGAGTAAAGCCATTCATTCAAAGGAACGCTTTAAATTTGTTTTCACTTCAGTAAATCCCGCATACTTCGAATTCCATGAACTTGAACCCGAGATAAAACTCTGTTCTACCGCACGTGATGCCGCAGTAATACTACTCCCAATTTTCTTTTTTTTTTTTTTCCGTCCTTTCTCTATTTGGCTTCACATCCAGATGAGTACAGGAACAACAGTTAAAGGGACCGCCACAATAACAAAAACGTGATTTTAATTGGCTGACAAGTATTTTTGTTCAAAATGCACACTTTGTGTTGCATCGGTTGAGTTATTGGGGTTACAGAATTATTGTGATTTTTTAATTTTCTTGTTGTTAAATGATTTGTAGAGTATGGCTAGTAGATATTGTCCACTGATTTTAAGACTTTTCCTCTCTTGCAGACCAATGGGTAGCAGTAAAGTTCGGTAAAGTTATGTGCGTCTGACCCAAAAATAAAGGGAGGGAGGCAAGATATGTACCAAGGGCTATTGTATTTATATTGTGTATTCTGTTTTCATTAAATACTAATCCAAACACTATCCTCTTTGTATTTGTGACATTTTCCAAGAGTAAAGAACTATAAACAGTTTGCACAACAATTGCTTGCAGCAAAAAAATTTGCAGAGGCAAGTACGATCTTGCTCTTGATAGCGTAACATTCTTCTCCACTAGCGGAAAATATTATAGTTAGATTTAAAGTTTAAAGTCATTAAAGAAGGTATAAAAAAAGGTTCTAATTATGGGTGTTGCCTGTGTAATTTACAAGCTCATATTTTTTCTTTATGCGACTCGGCTCATACATCACTGGGCTTCAAATTGGCAGGACCAGGTCCTGACTAAGATATTTCCACAGGCCTGCAGAGTCAGGTCTCCTGGTCTCAAACAATAAGATCACTGCTTTACCTGGTGACAGTTATTCTGTAAAAAAAAATTAATTTCTGTAACAGTAGGAATAGAAGTTATAACTCACTCTGTGTTTCAAAAATATTCTAGAAGCCTTTAGAATCACAACCTCTAAAAGTAAATGTAAACTAACCTTATAAGACTAAAATATTCCCCGAAATTTATAATCAAGGTAAAAAAATTACATCAAAATATTTGGAAAGAATATATAAACTGGATTACCATAAAAAAAAATTAAATAACTAAATGATCACAGTGTTATTAAATGTAGTTTCCTTATCATCCAATGCATGGAATATGCTGTTTGATTGGTCTGTGATTTTACCGACATCCATCGTAGTTGTGGAACAGCGATAGTGAATGAGTTGGTCAGCGGTTAGCATTGATGTCTTTAGCTCTGGTGAGGGGTGACATGAGGTGAGTATGGAGCAGCACCAGAATGAAAGGGCAGGGGAAACAGGAGATCCCAGAGAAAACCTGCCGACCAATGGCATCGTCCGGCATGATTCCCACATGCAAAAATCCGAGGACCGACCCTGCCGGGAATCGAACCTGGATCGCCTTGGTGGGAGGCGAATGGTCTGACCATTCTGCTACAGTGGCGCCTAGCATTCATTGTGTTTCTGTATGTAAAATAATCACATTTGTTATGATAGTAATGTTATTTTGTTTTTTCAGGTTCCTAATCTTTTTATTAAGGAGGAATTTCAGGATGATGGATATCTCGTAAGTAATCTGACTTATTTATATTTGTTGCCACCTGAGTCTGAGGTGCTAGGTTTATTATGATAGTTAAGTTGGCCACTTAGTTCAATACCTGGCTAAATTTAAGTGCATAACTTACGACATGAAGATTCATAGCATAGAAACATCTTTCAAAGGGTGAAATTATTAGTAAACACTTTGTTGGATTGGTGAAATAAAGTACTTTTATTAGTTAAAACTATTTACTGCGTGCATTTTGCTTCACAACAAGTACGCCATGATACAACAAAACTACAGAAAAACAAAAGAAAACAACACTAGGCCTATAAACAGAATAGGCAACTGCTGCTAGATTATATTCCAACACCCCCCGTAATCTAGCAGCATATGAATAATAAAAAAAAAAAAAAAAAAAAAAAATACAATACACAAAAAAAAACTATGTCTTTGGTTCAAGTCCCAGTCCCTGCACACAGTAGGTATGATATGGTCTGTGAAGTGCCTTGGTTAGTACATCTGCTGTCATTTCATTACTTGGTAAATAAACTACTTCTATTCTTCCTGCTTCTGCTGCTTCCCTGATGAAATGATGCCTTACATCAATGTGCTTTGTCCGATTATGATACACAGGGTTAAGGCAAAGTTTCTGTGCAGACTGGTTGTCATTAAATATTTTCACACACTTG
>PNEQ01014480.1:0-11426 GCA_003012365.1 Medauroidea extradentata
CACAAAACATACAAGAGAACAGAGTATGGCACATAAAGTAACTCACAAAACATACAAGAGAACAGAGTATGGCACATAAAGTAACTCACAAAACATACAAGAGAACAGAGTATGGCACATAAAGTAACTCACAAAAAAACCAGAGGAATCTGCTATAAACAAACAACTGTAGTGTTGAAGGAATGGGCTAACATCTGCAGAGAAAAGAAAATTAATCATTTAAATACATTCGTCATAGTATACAATTGACACCCGGAGAAAATACAATAAATGAGAACTCTGAAATTTATGGTTGCTCAAAATAATTATTTAATTTTCATTGTAATATTAGAAATGTTCTTTTCAAATAAAATTCAAAAAGTTAATTGACATTATGATATTTGAAAGAACTGTGCAATGGGAGTTCATGACTAGATTCATTTTCTTGGACGTACTCCATTGCAAAATTGAACGACTGTCAAAGGAAACTAAACAAATAAAAGAAAACCATAAAATAAACAGAGTATGCTTAGTCAGCAAGATACATACACAACATGAAATTCCAAGATGGAATCGGGTCAAATAAAAACAAGGAACAAACATATAATAAATGAAATTAATAACAAATAAAATAAAAAGCAAATAGCATGCGACACAACGATGAGACGAAACAACAAACACAGTAGATATCAGACAGGAACAGAAAAATAATAAAAGAACACAACAAGTAGACGAGACAAAACGCAACAGATATCAGACATATACAGACAAGACAAACGACACAATGAAGAGACGAAACAAAACACAGTAGTTTTCCAGACAGACAGTGTTACGACGTTTCGGGAACTGGAATCTGTTCCCGTCATCAGGTAGACACACAGGGTTCAGGAACATTAGACATAACACTGCAGCACACCCACGGCGAAAACACTACACAAATGTGGCCTCCTACAATCTTGCCTGCCAGTTTCCTGTCAGTTTACTATCTACTTACCCTTTTAACCATTACCAAATTATTTACAAGGTACAAAAAACTATTCGTCACCAACCTCTGATCCTACTCAAATTTATTATATTACTCCTCCTACATTTACAGACAATTATAAACGAAATTTTCACCAACGCTGAATACCAGTGTGGACTGTGCCACAAGTTGGGCAAAATCCATGACTTTGCTGGGCAACATTTAAGGGTCAACAGTATCTTAGTGAAAAAGAGGTATGATTGGAAGGGTCCTGAAGAGTATTTTAAAGAGGAGCAGTTCAGGATGAACAGACTTGAGAAGGGGACAGTGTTGCGAGCCGCGACTATCTTGCGAGAAGTGTAAGTTGATACAACGAGTGACAGGACTAAATAATCTCGGCGCGCACTGTGCAGATCGCATTATCCTTTGTTGCATGCGATGGAAGCCACCTGAACTCCTGTCTCGAGTTTCGTCAAGACTCCGATGGCCTCGAGAATTCTTGTGCCTACTCTCTGCGTGTAGATGATACCACATAATTGCGGAGCTCCGAGACAGGGAGTTGCAGTGAAAATGAACAGACTCTTGATGAAGTGTATAAAAGGGAATTGTGCGCCAGAGACTGGGAGAGTTTTTGCCGACAAGCATCTTGTGTGCGAGTGAGCCGTGGTGATAGTGATGGATACTCCAGAGTGTTCGTCGATATTGTCTGCTGGGAGTAGTAGTGTCGACGAGAATGTTCTGGAACTTCGAGAGGACCACAAGGATCTCCAAGCTAGGACACTGGGCCCACCATTCGTGAGTGGTCAGACAGACATTTTATGTACAGAGAACATGTATAAACGATTGAGACTTCATTATTATTATTTTATGGCCTTTGTTTATGATGTACTGGTGACTTTCACAGATACATTAATTCAATAGTGATTTATAATAAGTGACATTTAGACTTTTAGTGTAGATAGTTGTAATTAATTAGGTTTCTTTTACTAATTTTCTTTTATTGAATGAATCATAGACCTCCATCCATCAGTGTACTTTGCCCAACTTGTAACAATATTTTGATCATACGATATAGGTACCTAAGGAAATGCTTTTCAGAGTTTCATCAAAATCAGTAATCACATAGTATTTAGTTAACATGACATTTATGTATTTGGTTTATGCTGTCATCATATTGGTGACTATTTAAACATATTTTTGCTAGGCGAGAAATCGGAATAACCATTTTTCACAATTTCATCAAACTCGGTTCTACAAAGAAGCTAAAACAGCTACATCAGTTTCACGTATTCTGTTTATACTGTACTCATATTTTAAGGACTGCTGCCCTTCGAATTTTCATTGATCACATGAAATACCTGAGAATAATTTTCAAGATTTTTCTGGCTCTGTACACATTTATCTCTGGTTGATATTATGTTAGTAATTTATAGGTGTTCGTTAGTGTTATGTTAATAATGTTTATCACCCTATTTGAAGATTTTGCGACATTATTACATAATTTATTATACATGTGTGTCAAGAACTACAGAACTGATAGAAAGCAAATTAAATATTCATACTTTACTATCCCACTATTATTTATTGTTGTAAGTCCTTAAGGGAGTACATGAATAAATTAATGTATTGCTATTTATTACTTCTAGATGTACATAAACGATTTTGACTTTCAGTGTTAATATGCACCTGCATTGAGGAAAGTAGGCTTATTAGTTATGAAGGTATTTTTTTAATTTACATTAACAATTTTTATGTAAAAATTAATAATTAACGAAGGATCAAGTAACAATACTATAAGAATATGTTGCTAATGTTATTTACATTTGCCGGATGTTATTTGTTGTATTTTGCGCTGAACATTTTAAAGAACGTGCGAAAATCCATTCCTCAACATTTTAATAAACATTGTTATTAGAAAATATAGGTAGAGATCGTGTAGCATTGGCGGTGAAAAATCAAGATTGTCTAATACCTGACAACTGCAAATTGTGCTGTTATACTTTCAACTGATATTGAACTACTATTCTAAATTAAATACAGATTCTCTTACTTACGTACATTGTCTGTGTTGTATAAACTCTGTAGTAGTTTATAACCAGCAACAACTTTGCATAGAACGACACGAACAATTTACAGAAATGGCATTAAATAATTTTATGCTCATATTTATAAAACAATACGCGGCGGTCTAACTTATAAGTGACATTTGTAGTTTTTGAAGTTACAATAAGTTTAAATATGACTAAAAAGCCAACTTCCTTCAGTTGCCTTTACATAACAAAATAAGTGTTTACTTATTAGTCATAAGATTCGCTGAACTCAGAAATATTTCTGTAACGCTCTTGAGTTACGATGCATTTACAATATCCTATAGTTGACACTATACTAAAAATAGCAGTCTATGCAAGTAAACATTTACGAATATGATAATCATACATTCATTATGATAACTGCCAACATATTTTTTAATTATATTCCGAACAGTTCTCAGTGACATCATTGTATGCAACAATGCCTATATAGGAGGTTGGATAATATGCAGCACTGTTAGACTTGGCACTACTTATTTAGTGAACTGATTGTGGTGTTTGCTCCTTTGGAAAATTCTATGTCATCTAGGACAATATTACACATAGAGGTCAAACTTGTAGTCATGTGTATTTTTGTTAATTTTTTTGATTTTTGCAGAAATTCAAATTTACGTAAATTTTTTAGTAAGTTATTTCAGATCATTAAAAAAAAATTAATGGCGCTGCCTTTCGAAATGGATCACATTTGTGGGTAAATTACTCTCTCTGCATTGCTCCGATTATATAGTTCGACATAATATCTATGTAAAATATTATAATAAATAAGTTTTGTATTGTGTAAAAAACTGTTGAAATTCAACTACCTTAAAAAATAGAGCAAAGTAGTGTATATATGTATGGTCGAATGCAGTTACACTTTTTGGAGTTCAAAATTTCACAAAATTTTTATTCCAAGGAATTATCGAAATGATAAGGCGATTTGTTCACAATTTCCTTATCAATAAATTTTACAAGTTCACCATAAAAAGGGAAAAAACTTACTGTTAAAATTTAAGGAAAGCAAATCATCGCAAAATAATGTAAATATTAAAATAAAACAAAATATAAAAATGTATTATAATAAAATGTTTTATTTGTAATGAACAACATTTATGTATTAGTTTATTACCCAAATATTTCACTCCATTATAAATAAAACTCATATTTCCACAATTTTCGTTTTAAAACTTGACCAATGAATTTTTGAGTATATGTGTCAGGTAAAAATACTTGAAAATTTTCTGAAGTTATGACAGCTTTATTTTTCAATAAATTTTAATATCCAGTGACTCTTTATACCATAGGACGAGTTTTGAGTACAACATAGTAAAATTAAAAGTTTATGCACACTTTTTCAAATTCGATGTAATAAATTTAACTATTATTTTTCTAAATCTTTCATTAAACTTTCTATATAAATGTTACCCATATTTATTTACTTAAAAACAAATAAAACAAATATATTTAATGTTTGGGTAGAGCTAAAAATAGGCAAAATACTTGCTCCTGTTTCCTTTTCATCGATCCTTTAGCCTTTCCACACATGTATAGCATACATGTCCTTAGAATGGCGCCCCCGAGTCCTTTCTCCTCATTACACGAGCGACTCGATACTTGACATAATGGCACACTTGTAGAAAGGGGTGGAGATGAAATAGGGGAAGATATCTCTGTAGCATACTTTCTCTTTTCAAATGTATTAATGGTTGAAGTTGATGGATGTTGTAACGATTCTGTTGTTTTGATGATGTTATATAACTAATGAAGATATGATAAGAGACTATATTACTCATGGAAGAAATAAAAGTATTGATTGGTTATATTTACCTCAAGCTTACTCAAAAGTGCCGAAACAACTAATAAGAGATAACACTAATTTTCTTTGCGTATTTCGACAAGACGATAAAAACCTTAACAATATTTGTAGTGCTTTTGTTGGTGGAGATATGTCATTTGAAACATTTAGAGATGTGTGTTCAAAAGGTTGGGATAAAGATAATAGTTTTATTACTATAGGTATGACACATAAGTTAAACAATGGCAAATATCGCAGAAAGATAAAGGATTTCTTAAATGTAAACAAAATATATTTATACATCAAAATATCAACGAATATAGTAGTACCTTCTGCTATAGAGATTTTTTTTGGAATTTTAGAAAAGGTATTTTATCTTCTTCAACATCAAACGATTCATACAAGCCAGTGTTTTTTTTTTTTTTTTCAAAAGTAGGAAGCCTAGTTTTAGGATTATTATTAGTGTGATGTAATTCAATAATTTGTTTGTAATCATTTGCTTTAAAATATATTTCAATTTACTGCCACAGCCATCATAAAATGTACTCAGCTTGATTATTACCCAAGTACACTATTTTTTTCTTTCTCATAGTATTTTCCGACCAAACGCCAATCATAAAAATGTACTCAGCTTGATTGTTACCCAAGTACACTATTTTTTTTCTTTCTCATTGTATTTTCCGACCAAACGAGTTATATTTATTCTGTTAGATTGATTTAACAGCAACATTAGGTGCAATTGGATTTGCCACATTTCTTACACTTTATCTTCAAAACCTACTCTAATATCTTGTTCTACATATGGAAGAAAAACTTGCTCCAACGATTGCTTATTTCTAGATAGGCATAAAGTTAAAACACAATTTAAAAAAATACATTTTAAGAACTCAGGTTCTTGTGTTTCATTGACTGCTTTTGGTAAAATATTTTGAATCAAATTTACAAATATACGTACATACATATTTTGGAAAATTATTGTTACCTAAACCATATTCACATAATATGCCTAATCAATTTAGACACATATTACTTTCTTTTCTTGAATGTGTGCAAAAATTCGAAAGGAAAACTTTTTTAAAGAGAATAAATATAGTTACAAATTAGTACATCGCATGTAGAATTTTGTAAGTACCCAACTGATTTTTCAGCTTTCAGAACTAACAAAATGTTGTTTATTCCCTACATCTTTACTTTATTTGCTTATGTATTAGAACAAGCTACTTCGATATTTTTTAAATTTGGGGAGATACGGAATCACGTTTTTTGTACAATTGTATTTTCACGTTACAATGAATTTTTCAGTTATTGCATTTTAGGTAACTTATAAATCAAAAAGTGTATTCCGGAATACATCTATAAAGCCTACTTTAAATACATATCTTTAATTTCATATAAATTAGCAGTGTATAAAAAATATGTTCGTCGAGAGCCCACTATAAGGATTGTTGAGATCGTTGCTTCTGCTGAGTTATGGAAGAGTATTGCAGAATGGACATTTTTGCATGATTCGTGTTGCAATGATACTAGAAATTAAGTTAAATTGTGAAATATAAAATTAGGTGAAATAGGCACATCATGTATATAACACAGATAAACTATATGCTTCGTGAACAGAGTTCCTGGCAACATACACATACAACGTTATAAACGCCTGGTAGTGTAGTGTGTTTCCCGCAGCGAGTGTCTTGTTCTTCTCCCTTGACCAGAATCCCGAGTAGCTGTTGATCATTCGCACCCCATACTGCGACACTTCACCCGCCTTAATTCGCTAGTTACCTCCTCACACACAATGTTTGCCTGGTACAAGGTTTCACGACACGTCAGGGGAAGCGTAGGGGAAACATTCTGTGAAGGGACGAATTCGTAGACGTGACCGTCTCCCGTAGGTACGAGGTAGGTGTAGGTTGGTGAAAGTGTTGAGTGAAGAGCTAGGGGATAGTAGTATGAAAGTAGGTAACAGGAGGATAGTAATGTAGGTTAGGGTAACGGGTCTCAAAGACGTGTGGGCGTGATATTAAACTGAATGATTACATACGAATTTGTCGAGAAAAGGTTTTCAGTTGTTTGCGCACTGATTGTCGAAGAGAGGACCTTTATCTTGTCTTATAATTTGAAATATTTTTACTGCTTTATAAATTATAATATATATTAATTTCCGGTTCCACAAACAATAGAATAAATTAAGTATGGCAACCACTAACAATAACATGAACCGAAAAATCAATTTTTTCGAAAAGTTAGAAAATTTCTTTCAATAAGTTCTTGAAATTAATCTGCCCTGTGCTCGTTGATGTCTTCGCGAACTGACTCCCTGTCGGTTCTGTGTCATCCATAGCGCCTCTTTTCATATCAGTTATCGATGGACACTATTACATTTTTTTCTCAGGGTGGCAAGTCATTCGTGAACATCGATCAAAATCTGGGTCAAACACGAGCTCAGCTGTGGCGACTTTATTGCCTTAAAAACTACCTGCATTTTCTGCTTATGCTACGCAGTTCTCTATATCCTGACGGAAGTTCTTGACTATTTTCTCATATGTTCCTACCATTTGAACCATCCTGTTTTTTCTACTTCCTCTCATGTCTCCTCTAATTTGCCTCGCACGTCTGCCCTCTCTTACATTTCCCTACTCGTTCCGATCTGCACGACCTTCCCTTCAATGTTGAGGTTCTCAGACGTCCTTCAGCGTCGTGTTATGATCTGTCTTCGCAGGCCTCCGACTCCACCGTTGCCTTGTTCTCCGAGGATGCCTGCTCTCAGGACCCTCGCCACAGTATAAGATGGCGTACAAGGCGTGCCTCTTGGCGCCAGCACCATGCAAGTGGTTCGTCCTGTGGCTCAGCACTCTTCGTAGAGGCTCTCCTTCTCTGAGTTTGTATCGCGGGTTGCACGAACTTTTAGCCCCATGTTGGGCGTCAAGATTGTAACCTTCCATCTCTCAAATTCATGTTTGTCAAGGAGAAATACTGAAATTTATTTTTACAAATGTTCATGTATTTACTCGAGGTTCTATTAATACTGAATAATAATAACTTAAATTAATTCCTAAGACATTTCGGAAGCTCCAACCTTGGTCTGACATTCTGACGAGACATGTTATTCAAGGTGCATTATCGTTCCGAAACCTCGCGCTTAATATTTTCTCTCAATTAAGGTGCACACTGAACTAATCGTAGTTCTCGGATGGTGGCTGATAATAAAAAACCTGGCCTTTCCTCCATATGTATTTAATATTTCTTTCCGAAATTAACACATATTAACATTAACATACTTAAAAAAATTGGAACAATTTACGATGACTATTAACAACATTACTATTGCAATGCACAGCAGGGTGTCAGATTCTATGCTGACCTACTTCACAGCTTCAGAGCTCGGTCCCATAATAGCTTAAGGTCACTGGCTAGCCCATGTTTTCAACTTTGCCTTCCCTTCTATGTTGACGGTTAACTGGTCGTGACACAATTCAACACACTTTCAAACCCTGCACCTCTCGCCAATATGCAAAACTAAATTAAATAGAAATGACATTAAATTATTGTTATTGAGTAACATTAAACAAACATTCCTGATTATAATGGAATCTCAACTGACTCTACGGGTGGGATTCATAGTCGTAACTTAAGCAACTTCTTGGTCAAGTCGTTCTCGTATGACGTCACAAATGCCTATTCAATGTCATAAACATTTCTTAAGACCTTTCTTAAGCACATGGCCTCGACGAAGACAATCTTATTTTCTAGTGGCTTAAGAGCAGATATTTCTGTTGCATCGTCACTGCTTGAGAAGGTCGTGTTGCATAGACGTCGAAGTTCTTCTTAAGTCTGCAAACAAGACTGTCTTGGCCAAGTTCACTCGCGAGACGACTTAAGACGTCAAACAAAGTAAATATAGGTAGTTTTTGCTAATGGTGGAGTGTTATTCCGTGGCTATTTGAATAGGCGATGCAACTTCAGGTGAGTAAAGTTATGAAAACAAATTGCAGCAAACTATATTGCGATTTTATGTTGATGTAATTAATTGGGATTCATAGTCGTAACTTAAGCAACGTCTTGTTCAAGTCGCTCTCGTATGACGTCACAAATTCTAGTCAGTACAAACAAGCTACCAATTTGCTTATTTGTAAAATACTTTGAAATATTCTACCGATAACCAAACTGGTAATCAAACACGAGGTTAGAAAGATATTCTTCTTTGCATTCAGCAATAATAGTCCATTAAGTCGCTAACATAAAGTACCGTAATATCAAAATAGTTATACCATTTCAAACATAAAGTTAAAAATGATTTCAGAATTTACTACTGCAAAAATGTACAGTATAACTGGTATTCATTTCGATGCTGCAAACGTTACTAATAATATATGTTTAAATCGGTTACTCTTTGCTTATTTTCTATACTTTTATCTCCAGAAGCGTGTAATACCGCGAACATGTTCCAGATATCTTAAAAAAATTAATCAAAAATAGAAAGCGACGAACGTGTAATGGAACTGCCAGTGAAACAAAGCAGAAAGTACGAAAGTTATTTCCAACTCGTATGTAGTCGTGTATGTTCGTGTGCCTTCGACCACTTAAGCAATTACTTCGTCAAGCCGGAAGTAGCACATATCCAAGCTCGTCGACTTCATGTAGCTATCCTCTGGACATCGACTATGCAACTGGAGTTGGGAAAACGCTTTCTTAAGAAACAAGACCGTCTTGACGAAGTTCTTGCTTAAGTTGGGACTATGAATCCCGCCCTACGACTATTCTAACCTAACTTACTGTATTTCCAGTGTACATAGTACTGGATCACTATCAATGACATATGAGGCATCTTGTACTGACGTGTGGTATAAAGACGTACGGTCAAGTGTCACTATGAACGATTGCTGTACCACCGACTATATATTCTTTATTGAATACGGACGTCACTGTTGGAAAAACGAATCTTGGTGGGGAAACCTGACGACACAGGAGTGCAAGTGATGTTTGGTCAGCTTGGGACGTGGCCACAATATTCCCCTGGCTCCTGCACTACGGCTGAACTACGTTCACTAGTTTGTACAGTGGTCGAATTGTTAACGCGGTAACTAAGACATCGCGACAACTATGGTAAAATTGAGCGTTTTTTTCGGCCATCCATAACGTAAAATAACAACATCTAGTTGCGAGCAGTACGATTGAGCTGGTTCTCGTTGAGTTTATCCTCCTATCGCTAGCGTTTGCTAGATAGTCGTTCATCGGACCTACATAACATTATGAAGGACAGAACTTGCTTAGTTTTACAGAGGTTAGTCGATTCGTAAAAATAACCTTTTTAAAATGTGTAATATTACACTACCAGTTCATAGAGTGGTCTGTTGAGCATAAATGAAGAAATTAGTTATGGGCAATGGTCACAAACGGGATAAAAGAAAGGGTAAATTCCAACTGAATCTGAGAGCACACCACCTAATTAAATATTTTACACGTATTCAAATACAATTGAAAGCAGTGAAGTAATTGGTTTACGACATGCTGCATTAGGTACATACGTTTTTACGTATCTAGCGACTGGACTGTAGCATAAAAATGCTTTTGTTGTAGCAAAGATAACATTTCATATGGACTTAGTTATCTTTGCAGATATCATTTAATAGGGTTAGTTATCTTTGGGGTAGTTGTAGTTTTGTTAAACTCAATGCAAATGATGCAAAATTTTATATTTGCTATAGCTAAAAATTTTTTACTGAAAATTTTCTTTACTGTGAAGATAATTAAGTTGACATCAAAGTTGTAACATGCATTTACTGTTACTATAAACTAAATTGCAAAAATTTTCTTGACAGTAAGGAAAACTAATCTTAAAGTGGCAGAAAAACATAAGCCTGATGTCGAAAAAAATGTCGGTACATATGCTTGTTTCTAGCTAAATCTATTTTCCTTAATTAAAAACATATATCTTTTTCTTTAACTCATGGTATGTTGAGTTTCCAAAACCCTGTAAAGACATTGCTTAGATATTACTTAAGATTCACCCTGAAATTAACTATATATATATATATATATATATATATATATATATATATATATATATATATATATATGTCAACAGGTTTAAGATATATCGAGGATTAACTAACAACCCAAATGAACTGTCTCATTTCTTTAATTTTTTAACTGCACGAAATCAAGAAATCAATTTTAGTTATTTGCGTAATAATAATTCTACTGAAGCAAAGAGCACCTCGATATGCCAACAGGTTTGGGAGAAATCGAGAATGCATTGAAAATGCTTGCCTCCTCTACCTCCCCTCAACCGTCCCTTTCCTTCCTGGAATTGGTTCATTTTTCCCCTCCCACCGCGCTATAAGCCGTATAGACGTTCGAAATCAACAATAGTGCTCTGAAGTTGGCAGTAATAACGGCTTTCTTAGGCCGGCCACACACGTAACGGGTATACATGACAGGTAAACCTGCGCAGGTGTACCTGACAGGTATACCTGTGCAAACTAGAGCCCACACACGTAACGGTATACCGTACGTTTAGCTCAGTTGAAAGATGGCGAGCCAACAAGATGAAGATGATAGGATAGCTTTAGTCGGATTGTGTGTGGTTTTAAACAAGAAGAAGTGTAAACGTAAAATGTGGAGT
>PNEQ01014481.1:0-11426 GCA_003012365.1 Medauroidea extradentata
AATTTCGACGTGTTTACAACAAAGCTGCGCCCGATGCCAAGAGGATAAAGTCGTGGCATGCACAGTTTCTGAACACTGGAAGCGTAGAGAAAAGACATGGAGGAGGTCGGCGGGTCTCTGATGAACAGGTCGAAAATGTCCGTGAAGCATTCCAACGAAGTCCACGAAAATCAATTCGCCAAGCTTCGCGAGAACTTCAAATGCCGCGGACGACCGTCCATAAGGTACTCAGAAAGCAGCTGCACCCGTAGGCATACAAGGTTCAGATTGTGCAGGCCCTGAAACCAGACGACTACCCCCAACCACAGACTAGATAGTAATACAGACGTGAAATGACGAGGCGGCGTGTTTGATACGGACGAACTTCGCAGCTAATTGGCTGCTCGAGGTTGTTGATACCAGCCGCGTGTATGTTTGGTTCCTGCATGTTACTACAGGTTTCCTATTGGCCAGGCTGCCGGCTAGCAGGGCAGTTGCTTTACGCTGATTGGTGGAAGGTGTTTCCGCCATGTTGCTGGCCAGGAAAGCCATGTTGCTGGCGTGTGCGACTGAGTTCGCCGGTCTACCAGCTATTTCACTTCTGTATTCCTAAATATTCTGTGCCCCAACGATACGCCTTTGCATGTGATATGCTAGACAGATGCGATCAGGACCCTGCTTTTCTGTCACGCTTCATGTTTTCAGACGAGGCGACATTCCACATCTCGGGAACCGTCAATAGGCACAACGTTCGCATTTGGAGGTCGGAGCACCCACATTCCACGATTGAAAATTTGCGAGACAGCGCAAAGGTTAACGTTTGGTGTGGCCTCATGTGCGATATGGTCATCGGACCATTCTTTTTCGCAGAGAAGACAGTCACCGGGACGACGTATCTGGACATGTTGGAGCAGTATGCGTTTCCCCAGGTTGAACACCTCCAACCACATCTGTGGTTTCAACAAGATGGCGCTCCGCCTCACTGGTCGCTCGATGTGCGTCGTGCTCTTGACGCCATATTCCCTGGTCATTGGCTTGGACAAGATGGCCCCGTTCAGTGGCCTCCACGTTCTACGGACATTACACCCTTGGATTTTTTTCTGTGGGGCTATGTGAAGGACAGGGAGTATGCCACTGCAGTACAAGACCTTCGGAATCCCCGTGCTCGAATTGTGGAGTCCATTGCTGCCATCATGCCAGACATGTTGGCGGAACTTGAGTACCGGCTTAATATCCTCCGTGTCACTAAAGGAGCTCATGTGGAAGTGGTGTGATTTTTTTCATGAAACTTGGAACCTCTACCGTGCTATATAAGGTAGCACCATTTCCATATCTGTATTTTTGTGGCAATGCGAACTCGTTGAAATTACGCATTTCGGTGTGGACACCCTGTATTTTATTACAACTATGTTTAGCCTCAGCGTAATTTATCATTTTGTAATATTTTATTTAAAACGCTATAGTAGCAAGTCTGACTGTGTGGCAAGCCGCGACGAGCGCTGCCGTCGGGTGTGCTAACGGCGAGCGACGAGCAGCGGGCAGGACTGACGACGAGCAAAGAGTGAGAACGTGCGGTGAGTTCGGGGCGCGGACAAGCCACGTAATGTTGATGGCTTGAAAATGTTTATGTGCCTAGTGAAAATTATTTTATTTTCGTCCAGGAAGAAAGAATAAGAAACACTACTACTGCGTGGTATGTTGGCAACGCGCGACAAAGCAAGCAGCGAGTGACGCCGGCCAGAGTCAACTGCAGCATGTTAGCCAGTTGGAGTTTCTGCACGTTCTGAATGCCGGCTCAAGGACAAACAAGTTAAGTGCCACGTGGGAAATCTTTTCGCCAGCAAATATATGGATTGTTAAGGGACGAGCCAGTTTAAATGCTATTACCAGAATTCCCGGACAGTTTAACTGTGTGAAGATGTGTAATCGCGGAATAGCGACATTCCTAGTATCGCTCGCCACGTAATTTGAACTTTTAAGTTTTGTTATCGAGACTTTTGGACAGATAATGAGTAATGGCGTGCTACTTAATATATTTGTTTAATATTTAAAGCACCGGTGCACCAAAAGGGTTTCTTGTATTAAAATGAATAGTACAGAAATGTAAATAAATATGATTTTGTATAACATAATTAATTAAATTATCTCCATCTATCGTTTAACAGGACTAGAAACTAGTAAATGTGTTGTAACCTGCGATGTGCCCATGTTTAAGGTGATTAGTATTTTTGTGCACAGAGTGAGGCATCTGTGGCAGTCACCCTATAAGAGCATGTCACCATATTCTTATTACTTTTTTTTATCTAGCTTAGATTGTGCGTAACGGCTCATTAAAGTCAAAGTTTGCACTTGCGGTTTTCAGTACGCC
The DNA here is from genome assembly GCA_003012365.1 of Medauroidea extradentata. NCBI lineage: Eukaryota > Metazoa > Arthropoda > Insecta > Phasmatodea > Phasmatidae > Medauroidea > Medauroidea extradentata. The sequence goes on from PNEQ01014481.1 coordinate 2,348, forward strand.
ACTAAAAACATCTGACATACCAAACAAAAAAAAAATCACGGTAAATAAGATGTAGGCTGCAAGGTCTCATACAAAAAAACCACAAAATAAAATATGTTTGTATTATTTTTTTTTAAATTTTTAAATTTTAATTAACTTTTAGCATTATATATATATATGGTTCAGAGCACAAGGAGACAAAGTCCATTTTCAGTAAATTTTCTCTTTGTGTGCAATGCATGTTAGATATGTAAGTATGATCAGTATTTAACTCTATACTTAACACATAAAATTGTGATATCACACATTATCAGTTTTGGTCCCCTAGGATTGTTTATACCCAAAACACTTAAAGCTTGTGTGTGTTTCTCATTGCTAAAATTAATGGACTTGGTATAGCTGTGCTCTGAACCCTTCATATATATATATACATATATATATATATATATATATATATATATATATATATATATATATATAGTTTTATATAGGAGAACTTATAGCCTGCAACATAGTTATTCACTATGAACTTGTTCAGTTCGGTATGAATGTTGGTTTTAGTTTCGTACGGAAACAGTAAAATGCAAATTTTGACATTTACGAGCAATTACGCAAAAACTATGATAGTTAAATAATTTCATAAGACCACATTTAGTCACAATTTATGCTAAAATAACAAAAAAATCTGGTACTCATATGAAAATAAAATGTTACTTTGAAAATGACTGTGAACCATGCCCTTAATGCGGATGCACACTGGGTCGTGGGCCGGTCGAGTTCACGACCGACTTCTCGCCAACTACACGACTTGCTCAGAACCGCCTGCTTGCTTTATGACGAGACTGTTCTCACTGGTCAGTCGTGAGATCGTGATTTCGAGGAAAAACACCGCAGATGGGGATGCAGTGTTGTGGCCGAATTATTGCAAACAAGCTGAGAAATCACTTATTGACAATTAACAGGAAAAATACTTAAATTCTGCACTGTAAAAAAAAGTACTTTTACGGAGAAAATCTTTGGAAACCCAGTATCTACGGAAATTCCTTGTGAAACTACAATGCTGTCTTTGTAAAAATACAAAGGATATGTTTGTAAAATTACATTTAAAATTAAATTTTATTTTAACAACGACACCTAACATATATTAAGTAACTTTTAAATAAATATTACATTGAATTATTTTTAAAAAAATTTCTTGGAGAAGCTCGAAATTCAAACCCGCAGCCCCGCGTTAACGTGTAATGCATCTTTCCCCTAGACCGCGTTCACTTTGGTGTTAACTTATTTTAATTTATTTCTATGTACTCTATGTAAAGTACGTTCAGTGACACTCGTATTTTTTTTTATTTTAAAGTACGCACTCGTTATGAAAATGCGCTTTGTTCCAGAAAAATTCTCTACATAATATGTGATTTTGTATAACAACGTATTTACGTGCAACTGCAACTGTAGCTGTAACTTAGGTGGACTAAAAATTTTCCTGTGACTTTTTTGCAAAGAAATTCCTCGTAATTTTATAAACAAATACATTTACAATGGAAATTTTTGTACATTTACAAATGTATGTGAAACTACGAAGATATGCCTTATTATTTTTACAAAAAAAAATCAGGGCAGTAACAGTCGATTTAAGTAAAAGGAATATCTTTGTAGTACGTATTACGAACTTTACTTTTGTAACATTTCAAACGAATGATTTTAATAATAAAATCGTTGTACTTTCACAAGGACTTGTAAAGTACAAAAAAAATTCTTCGTTAATTAAAATTTTTTAAAGTGTTGATTCATGAAAGGGTAAAAAGGAGAAACACATTTGGTGTAACTAACAGTTTTCTAGGAGCTGCGATGTAAAGAATAAGATTGCCGAAAATTTAAAAATAATTACATAAAATATTCTTTCTAAATAAAATAACAGTGCGTTGTGAAGTATTTCACCATTTTGATCCACTTACGATTGAAGCCGAATCCAGCCGAGCACACGAGTGTCAGTACACCTTTACGAAAAGTCACTTGTTTGTCTTCGGTACAGTAAAAATGTATTCACAACTACCACTTAGCATAAGTACGTACATGCAAAAGTAGAAACACTGAGGTTGCATTTTAACATTCACAACCTCACGTAGCAGGCGCACGTACCTACAGGCTGTTCACGATAAAGTGAGCACTGCTTAAATTTTTCTTTCAACCGTTTTGCATCCGTCATTACTGTTTTTTTAAATATGAAAAATTCTATGTAACTAAAAAACCAGTGTAAATAATCCACCACTCTCAAAATTTTACATCTTTGAACCCAATTAAATAAAGTTTTTGTTTACCATAAGTGTTGCAGAGTGCACAGTTTAAAGTGAACAGCCTAGACTCTAACAGCGTGTATCAACTTCCCTTTCTACTTCGTACACTACGTAGCATTGGTTTCCGTACGCTGGCCTAATTGCAGCCTGAACTTCTTGCTGTCCGGCCTGCTTGGCCATATCATAACAATGAGAAGGTGAACTATTATTTAAGACTCGTAACCCTAACAAGCGCCTATATGCCTGCAGCCCGCAATACCCTTGTTCACCCGCTTCGAAGCGCGGGGAATTCTAATTGACGCACCAATGTTCGCCCCTGAAACTTCGCTGGGTGTCATTTCCGGGCAAATGTTCACTAGCAAATATTGTTTATTTTTCCGTTCTCTACTACACATGTTATAATTTCGTATGGCCTGAGGATATGAAGTTGCGATGTAATTGCTTGCGCACATATACAAATAGTAGAATAAAAGTCTTAAATATACACATACACCTTGAACAATAAAAAACAAAATACACTATTACTAGTACTAAGTGTCAAAATTCTTTAACCATTTCACTGCTTCATCACTGGCCTCGTGGATATCCTTCATTGTTCCACTGGATCATTGGAGTGGGCATCTACAGTGAAGTGGTGGACAGTCTGAGGTACTCTACCCAGTCGCAGTATAGATTATCAGTAATCTTCCACTTATGTTTCCAGAATTGACATCTGCCGTGTTGAGTTCTTATAGGGTTAGGTGGATGTCCATACTTTCCGGGATAGGATAAAGCCAGGGGGTGGTTTAGATGGAGCCGAGATCAGGCCTAGTCCCTCTGGGTTTGAAGTTAGACACCTGTCGAACTAGGCTTCCTTAACATTGGATTGTTCTTGAACTCTTACCTTGTCTGGAATGCAAGAAGGTTTCTGAGATTTCTGCCTGAAATCTTCATGTAAGCAATTCTGATGTATTGGAAGGAGAGAATTGTAAGAGCATTTAAGCCTTCTTTTCCAAGATGAGGAAGTGGATGTTGGCAAGAAGGCTAGTGGTAACTATTCCATCAGAGGTGTAGATTAGAGGTTCCTGGTATACTCCATGTGTCATTCAACTGAATGTATGTCTTCTTCGTGTGAAAGGTGGTAAGCCATACAGGACTGCAATGTGATTCACGATCACTACGAGAAACACTCTATATACAACTGAAACAATATTTACTACGTTAAGCCGTGTGTACTGTACACATAAGTCTGATTGACAAAATAAACAAAACAGGAATTTAATAAATACACTCATTATCGCCAGCCACGTCGTTTCATAACTTAATCAGTAGTTCTTATTTCTAAAACAGAAAAATGTTCCTTTCGTTATGCACATCGACAAAGATATAATGACTCAATAGCTTTGCTACGACCTTGGGGATTCCAGCAATTCCAACCAACGAGTCTCGCCTAAAACTGGTACATTTCGGATATTAGACCTAATATATACATATTTCTCAACATACGTTTTTAGATTTTATGTCCGAATAAGTTTTTATGATCCACCTCTATTATTTGTAGGTACTCAGTTACAAATTACATTTCCAGAAATACAACGCATTAACTAATATTTTAATCAGCGAGCAAATTCTTCACTTGAATGTCGTTCATAACAACAGTACAAGTGCTGAAAATAACTACCAGTGGCGTGTGTACTAAAAAAATACATTAAAAATGAAGTTATTTCTGGCGAGAAATCTCAAGGAGACTTGCGTGTTACAGAATCCCGAGACTTCGAATTCGCAGAGGAGCAAAAATCGAACAGGGTGAAAACCTTCGATGAATGATGAAAGTTTTCCGCAGATATAGTGTGTGGTTTACGGCATTCCTCCTGTTGCTGGGATATTTCCCCGCTTGTCCGATAAGTGCCGGACAGGGCGGCGATAGCATATGTTTTATTGCGGTATGTTTCAGCGGCGCATTCAGAACGGATATTTCGCCCGTGCTGGGGTGAGCCAGAAAGACTTGTGGGGGGGGGGAGGGGGTGGCAGGCCGCAAGGTGTCGAGATCACTCTAGACCCTCCACAATTTCCCACCAGCCTCCAGGCAGCAGGCCCTTTTACCATCCCCTTCCCCTACCACAACTCTTGTCCGCACTGGAAATGGAAACGCCAGCACCGGAGAAAAAGATATGGTAGGAGAGGGGGAAGGAATCCGATGAAATAGCGAGCGAATCCTTGAAAGATATGTAGAGGGATTATCAACGCTCGGGGCTCGAGGGCAAGGGAGGGGGGAAGTGAGATGTGATGGTAAGGCTTCCCCTTACAGATGGGATTTCGAATACGTCCTGATTTTCGATTATGAACATATAGGGTGCCTGCAACCTTGCGAACCAGTTTACCCAGTTTAAAAAATGAAATATCCCTTCGTATCGATATTCACTGAAAATCATTACGTAGAAGACTTATTTGTTCGTATCAAAGTTCCCATGCGTATCGATGTGACCTTAAGAAGGTTTCTTCTTCTGAACTGCAATGTTCGCTTATTCATTATTCAGATTACTTTAGGGTAACCTTTTTTTACTTAAAGATTCTAGTCACCTGCTTAATAGGCCACGGGTAACCTATTTATGCTATTTTATTAAGTCTTATTTTTTTAATCCTGAAAGGGAACAGGTATTGCTAAACTGTAACATTGAAATGTTAGAAATTATTTGTATTATGTAGTCAAATTTTTTTCAGAACATAGGTATGTATAATTCTGGTTAGTTATAGACTTTAAGGAAATTTAATTAAGTCGATAACTAGCCAAAATTATATAAACTTATGTTTAAAAAAAATTAGGCTACATAGTATATACTATTTATAACATTACCATGTAACAGTTTTGCGATATCTTCTCCCTTTCAGGATTAAAAAAATAATAAAACTTGCAAAAATAACATACATAGGAACTCGTGGCATTATTTACTTCCTGATATTTCGCCCAGCTTTTGAAGAATTATCTTAAGTTTTAATAAAAAAACGTGAAAATGTTAGGTTTCAGAATAAAGTTTCTTACATTCAGGCATTCAGTTTTAGAAAGTTACTATTTCGATATAATTCTAAGCCGAATGCAATACAAATAATAATATGTTGACGCTATTCATCAAATTTAACGTATTTTCATTTTTCATAGCGGAATAATTTTAACAACGTTCGCAATTACACTGTTACTCAGTTCATAAGCTCAAGTTGGTGGTTGAAATGCTTAAGGGAGATTGATCTCTGTCAGATCGGTTTTACGGTTTTTCTTATGCATCAAGGAATAGACACATTGTTTTACTTTTTTTCACGCTGACACGGCATAGTTTATTGTTTCATTCACTTTTTGGATTCCAAATGATATAGTTTCTGTTTATATTGCGGCCTCTGTAGTCGCTCCCGTAAATAAAGCAATTTTTCCTTTTCAGCTGTTTCCCGTTGCAAAATAATGAATATATTATGGTTCCAGCAATTACAGAAAATCGATTAAGTTTGTATTTATGCCTTGTCGTGACAAAAATTTTGATACATCGACTGGAACAGAAGTTATCGAGAAGAAACAGATAAATCCAAGGTGATAGGGATCAATACCCCTTAAGTAGTGGAAGATAGTCATTGAAAAAGTTTATTTTTAACACGCACTATCAATAATAATCAAAGGATTGAAAACATTTTAACACGTATAATACTTTTTTTCTGTTAAGAGCAATAGTTACTTTAAATAGCTGTATTCAGTTTAAAAAAGTTATGACTTAAATTAAGAAATGGTTAAAATATTTGTGAGATAGAAAGATTACACGCATCCAGAAATAAATATTGTAATAATATTAACTTAATTCACTTCTTTGGTCATTCTTACACCGCAGTGCTACAGAGCACGATTTCGTATCTTCCACACTACGGGGCGAAATTCGACTAACAAACTTTGTGAGGAAATTCGCTAAGAAAAAACAAATGGAATATGTCGGTCTACTGGACACTCAATAAGTTACCGGAATATCTGGGGTGATACAGGCCCCTTAAAATCAATTTTGATAAATTAATTTTCATATATGTCACAAGCCAGGTGTAATGAAAATAAAATTGTCCGATAATTGATTGGTGTAGTCGGGATTCTTAAAATAAACGCAAAATACTTTCATTGATGCATTCAACTAAAATTAAAGAAAGAGGTGTTGCCACTCTTTTAGTGACAGAAACTTTCTATTGTAAATATTTATTAAAGTTTGAAACTAGTTAATTGATCAATGTTGCGTAATTAACGTAGATTCTCGAGTTGTAACCACCCTGCACTTTAATTTATTTGAAATATATCCGCTTATGGAAAATCTGATTCCCAACTACAAATTAATTTAAAATATGCCGGGGGCAAAATTTATGGAAATACTTGTCTAGCTACGAGTAAGTACACCAAACGAAAGTAATTTTAAATTCGACATGTTCAACTTTTAAGTTTGTAATTAAAATTGACATATAATATATTCAATGTTCCTTTGCTTTAAATGCAATAGTCATCGATCGAATTTACGACTGTATTGCAACTGAAGCATTCATTAGTATTCTGTTCAAAAATTCTCACAAACTAGTTCAGCCTGACACCAATAAATAACATCGGATAAAAATAAATGTAGTGCTCGCGTTGGCGGACACAATAAAATGCAATATAAGAAAAAACTTCAAATCGTGTCCAACGTATAAATAACACGAGACATGCAAACGTGGGGAAAATATCAAAGCCACAACGGCTAAATATGGCCCTGGCTAGTATACAAGGCAATCAACGTAGGATGCATGAATTTATGAGGTTAATAACTTGGATGCAGTTGGTAACAAAATTTTACGTCTGCTCGCTTTCTATATAGTAACTGACCCAAAACACTGTTAAACTGTTCTCATTGTGTAAGACATATATTAATCAACTCATAATGTGTAGTAGGAATACTAGGTATTTTAATCAAGTGTGAATATTTAGTGACATGACTGTGAATTGAAGGAAATAGCGCGTTTGTTCACCGTGTGTTTATTATTTATTTTATTTGTTTTACATTTCTTACACTGTTACCATTGTGCTAACATAACTAATGAAGCCGTGGAATTATGCTGTTCTTCTACGAATGGTGGGTAACGTGGTCATTAGTAACACCAAAAATAGTGTGCATCATATGAGTTGGTGTAGCCCTACTTACATGAAGGAATAATAATAAGTAGTTAGGAATAGTTCGTCCGGGGACAGGGGCTGGGGGCTGTGGGTGTGTGGGTGACCTTGACCTTTAACCTCATGACCTTGACCTTTGACCCCTGTAACCCGACACCCCGACGCCATCTTGTTTCCGGCCGCCATCTTGTTTCCAACCGCCATCTTGAATGACGTCAATTTCAAAATATTAAAAAAAATTTAAAAATTCAAAATAAAAGTTTAAAAAATCTGCCATCTTGTTTCCGGCCGCCATCTTGGAGGTTTCTTCCGAGTCTTCCGAAAAAATTTTGATTTTGCATTCCATCCTAACCCCAAATGCATTAAAAACTAATTTAATAAAAATAAAAACTTTTTAATAAAAAAAACTATTTAATAAAAAAACGTTTTATATAAAATAATTTTATATAACAATTATTTAGTTAAAAAAATACATCGGGTATGCTCGGCCAAGCTCGTTAACCTTCGGCAATCTTCGGCCATGCTCGGCAACCCTCGGCTCGACATTCGTAAGGTTCACATGATATACAGTATACATGTATACATAACCCCTAATATTTTTAATAACTAAAATGTAAAATCTATCTATATTATTTATTATTTAATTTCTTGCGCCCCATATCCGATCAACATAACCCCTAATATTTTTAATAACTAAAAATGTAAAATCATTCTAAATTATTTATTATTTAACAATACCCGATCGATTTAACCGATCAATTCAAACAATTAATAATTTTCGATTCAACCGGTCAATTATCCTACATTCTCGAATCTATACCCGATCGATTTAACCGATAAATTCAGTAATTAATTATGACACTTACTTGCACATCTCCCAGACATGATGGACAGCATCCGACCTCTTCGGCATCCAGCAGGGAACTGACTATAGTTTTGTATAACCATGCAGTTATCTACAGTACCTTTCCCTCTCCCCTCCTTTCCCCTCTTCGCCACCATTACTGCTGCACCTGTCAGAACTTGTCCCAACTTATCTTCCTGCATCACATGACCTTGAACGGTCATTGCACTTCCCCTCCTTTCTCCTTCTTCACAGCAGAGCTGCTGCACGTGTTTGAACCTGTCCCAGCTCACTTCCCACCCCTTTCCCCTCTTCTCCATCATTACTGCTGCACCTGCCAGAACCTATCCCAGCATCTCTTCCTGCATCACATGACCTTGAACTGTCATTGCACTTCCCCCTCTATACTTCCATCATTGTCAGTCAAGTCACAACCTGTCCCAGCTTCTCTTTCTGCATATACTGGAGTATAAATAGCTACTTGAGCCATGTGTTTATCATGTTGCCGCCCATCATCGTCACCTACTGCAGTTCTCATCATGTTTTAGTTACATTTTTATCATTAAGTCTGCGCAGATCTTTTCATGATGTGCCACTGATAGCTCAAATTACTTTTTAAACCTGTGTAAACCTTTTTAGTAACCTTTCAATTATTTGGTTTTACAGATTTACATGTACTAGAATTCTGAAAATGTATACATATTTTTCCCCTGTACCTATTCTGTAAGTCTATTTCACATGTTTTTGTTTAATTTCCTAACATTTATACAGTTACTCGGTATGGTAATAATATGCCTTGATCAGTTTCACAATGTAGTCTTGGTGGAG
>PNEQ01014482.1:0-11429 GCA_003012365.1 Medauroidea extradentata
AATTTTTAATGTAAATTTCTCTACTCGCATCCCCAATTAATAGGTTGGATCCCGCCGTATACATCCTTATACCTGGTTAAGTTGGCCTACTTAATTTGTTATAAACAGAAAAAAAAAACATTTTACGACAAAAAAAAAAATTGAAATTTACAGTGTGATAAGAGGCCAAGTAAGTGCTACGTGCCAGTGCACGTCACACAAGATTACCGTTATCTCGGCTACAAGTGAATTCAAGATGTAACAAAAAAAAAAATATTTTCTGTGTATACTCTCAGAAGATTCAAATACAGTATAACCCTGTTATAACGTTTCTGAATGGACCCAAGAAATGTCAACTTTATAAATGGGAAAACATTATAAGAGGGTAGTTTTCTGTTATAAAACTGTTCAAGGGACCAAATGAAGGCAACCTTATAACCAGGAAAACACAATGAGGAGTAACATAACAGGGTTCTACTGTAGTTACCTTATGTGACGTGCTATTTGTGTTCATACACATTTTAAAAAATTTTCAACTAAGCGTATGATGAGTAATTAATTTCAGGATGGTACTTCCTGATAGAACAAACAAACACATAAAGAGGACGAACACATTTATCGCAGAAGCTTGGTCACGACGTTTTGCTGGCTAGGCCGACTTCATTAGGCAATGAGTGGAAATGCACTCACCGCCTTATATAGCCGGCCTTACTTGCAAAACAGAGTGGAGAAATGTGTTTGTTCTCTTATATGTTTGTGTGTAGATCAACTACTACCATACTGTTTTGCAATTTACACTAGACCCCCGATTTTACGAACCCTGGATTTAACAAAGGTAGCGATTCTACGAATACAATCTCAGGAACCCTCAAAAAATAACAAAATTATGTGACAAAAAATTGTAAGGAATTACGTTGACAATGAATAAAACATACTGTATCTAATTCACGGCATTAAAATATGAATTGTAGAGTTGCAGTTATTACTTGGTAAGTCACAATATTAAAAATAAAACAAAAATAGCGAAAATATGTTAAAAAATGTGGCAGCGACAGTTTGAAAACCGCGCGGCGGCGGCGTCTGTGCCTGTGCCTGTCTCCAACTACGACGTATTAGGATCTATATTGAGGTCGTACTATAGACGCAAAGTTCCAGCGCATGCGCATTTAACTATAGTACAGGCTCCTCCTAGGTTGTTTTACGACGTCTTATCTCTCTCTCGTCTCGCGCCGAATGAGTTTACTTTTTTACACGAACCCTATAAATAATAGAGTGATATTTTTCTTTATTGCGTTAACACCATACGTACTTAAAACAATTAACTTGGCGCATAATTTGCTTAAACAATGTGTTACTGCGTGTCGTAAAACGTGCGTTTCACAAGTGAGCACGATTATAGCGCTACCTATTTCCCAATTGTAGAAACATTTGTCTCTGGGTATGTCGAACTTGGAAAATAAATAGACGTTCGTGTATTACGTAATCCCGGAACTCCTAATTTATTTTTACCGCATATACTGACTGTGAAAGTGATTATTTTCAATCACTTATACATGTAATTCTCGACGATTTTAGGTAAGAACGTCACAAAATGGCGTTTTTGGAACAACGTCCGTATATGCTACGGTGCCGCTATCTATCTGCCACCTTGTGAACGTTTGTACAGTTGCGCTATCTGTCCGCTCTGCACGCTAGTAGTATCGACGTTCTCGTACAATTCATCAACAACGTTGAGGGAATGTTTTTACGTTAGTTATATAAAACTGCGCAATGAATAAGTACATCCGCTTATTCCTACTTTCTTTGGTGAATAATTTACAAGGGCATTTTACTAGTAAGGAATGCCTACTTTTTTTTCCCATTAAACGCTACGCAAATCGGGCTATTCGCTCGTGGGAAGGCACTCGACAGCTCAGTTTTCTCTTTTTTTTTTAGGAAAAAGGTCGATCATATCTATTGCTTAGCGGTGTTCTTTTGATCGTAAGACGTCTGCCTATTGATATAAATTTATATTTAAACTATCACTTACTTTATTTTTCCGTTAAATGTTACTTGAGTCGAGCTATTCGCTCGAGAGTAGACACTCGGAATCTCGATTTTCTCATTTTTTGGGGATAAGGGTCTGTCATATCTACCGCTCAACAGTGTGACATCTGGCTACTGATATCAATTTATGTTTACATTATTACGTTAATTAATTTCCCGCAAAACGCTACGGAAGTCGGGGCCTAGAGACACTTTGTAGAAAAAATGCAATTTTAAAATTTTCTGTTATGGAAAAAGGGGGAGGGGGGGGCAAAAATAAGCCGCTGTCGAATTTACGAAGGTAGCGATTTTACGAATGCGATGAGAGGAACCGTGAGTATTCTTAAAATCGGGGGTCTAGTGTATCTTTTTCTAAAACTGTATTTTTTAGTCTAGCTGCCTTTCCTGCTATGTCATATACACATTTTAGAATATGCGAGCTTAGAAGAGATGTGTGTTGTGTATTGCAGTCCAGGGCCTGAGAGACTTGTTCTGGCTCCCCATTGAGCAGTATCAGAAGGACGGCCGCATTGTACGGGGACTGCAGCGTGGAGCTAGCTCCTTTACCACCTCCACTGCCATGGCCGCCATAGAGTTAACAAGCCGCCTCGTACATGCTATACAGGTCCTATTTCCTCCTCCATCGCTGTTCTCTCTTTTGCTATCTTTGACTTTGTTCGTATACGTGAATTGTGTGTGACATGCCGTCTATCCTTGCATATTTCCGTGGCGAGCATGTCTAAAGAGAGTGGACGTTTTTTGTTTTATCGTGGAGTTTTCTGCAACTGTGAACATTTGTTCACAATCGTGTACATCCATAAAAACGGTTCACTTTGTAGTATTAACACATTGTAAGAATCGTTTACAGACCATGAGAATACATAGATGTGTTTATAAGCTCTTTAAAATTAAATTTTTAATATTTTTCCTTATTTAACCATTTTAGAGTTTAGCAATGTGTTTTACTAAATGTAGTGCCATTTTTGTGTCTAATAGGAGTGGAAATAATTGGCTTTGTGCACACTGTATTAGTGCATGTGTAACCCTGAAGTATTTGAATGTGCATAACATAGAAGTGATGTACTGTGCTGAGACATTCGTTGCCCTAGGGATTTAACCACAAACATGTGAAGTGTTTAAGTACTTCCCCTACCCTATTTAAATTTGTGTAAAATATGTTTTTGTTACTTAAATTTAAATCTTTAATAACAGGCTGTGTGCCTTATTCAGTATTGGTACCTCAGTTCTACATTTTGGTCGCATCATACACATTGTACTGATCAGTTTCTTGTCATTATGAGTTGAAATTTTTGAAAAAGCTGGTGTAATTTCAAGTACGTATATGTGATGTATGCCTGTGTTGTGTGTGTGCTGGAAGAAGTGGCTTATAGCTGAGATGTGCGTACTTGCAGATGACTGCAGAGATGGCATACGACATGGTGTCGCCAGGCCCAAGTGTGCGGCAGCGTGCCCGCGGGGTGAAGGGCAGGAAACGTTACCAGCAGCAACCTGCGGACATACGTGAGGGAGTGGCTAATGCCCTGCAGGTCTTCAGAGAGGTTAGTAGCACACTGAAGGACACACAGAGAGTCCAGACACAACTGCATAATATGCACACCACGCTAATCCTGAGCTAAATTGGAGACAAAAATGTTAGTGGCAAAATGTTGTATGTTGACATTTTACATGCGTAATGTGGCAACACTGTACCGAAAAGGTTCCCTCTTGCGTTTGATGTCTAGGTGTTATTTTATGTATGTTGTGTCAAAGTAAATGTAGAATTGTGTTTGGACTGTTCTGGATTTTAGGGTGCATCTGCCTTAGTTAATAGCAAAGCTAATTTCTACAAGCAAAGCAACAATTAGTGATTTTCTTCAGCAATTGGCCATAATGTTCTACACTAAAACTGTTTATAAGTTCTCTGTGGCAAGCTTGTTATAAACATAGAGTGAATATAAAAACTGTTGTATTGTCTACAGTCACGTGATATATTTGCAACATTCACCTAAGCTTGTTACAACAATGTACCGTAATCACATTTAAGAATACATTTACAGTAGTTTTTCTCATTTGGTGATTACAGTAATTTGATAAAGTCAAGCCTTAAAATATTAACAGTACAGTACATTTTTTTGTTGGAAATTATTCTCTAGTGCAAACTGTCATGTACTTAAATGAGGCATAGCAGAAGAATAAATTGTTGGTTTTGCTTCTCAAGATGTGCAGCAATGCCTTCTCTTAACATTAGCCCAAGAGAAAGCCAATCTCTGAATTTATAAATTTGCTCATTACTACAAGTGTTATTTGCAAGTGTTTTGAGCTCACATCGTTAGTAACAAATCTTCCACTTAAACAATGTAAAATGCTATAGTTTCTCATATTGTCCTGTGATATTGGTGGCAGTTCCAACTCCATTTAACATATCATAATTATTTGTTCCTTATCACTGCTGTGCTCAAGAACAAAGTTAACAGATCTCTTTTTGACCCAACCAAAACATAACCGCTTGGTTTCTGTAGACCATATTTTTTCATTAGTGGCAAAAAAATACATACCTATGCAATTTATATGTACATCCTTAGGCCACATTTGTGTATTTCAATACTGCAAGCATATACATTTTATGTAACTTAAGAGTTTTAGAGCCAATATTGTATTGAATGTGATATATATACTGTACCTTCAAGTACTAAACCATTGTGTTTATGGTTACTTTTTATGGTGGCAGTACACACTGTTTGCACGGATAAGCTTGTTGTGCAAGGTGACACTATCTAATGTTTCTACAAAAGCTTTATGAAGTGTTGCATATTAATTACTGTATAGCATGATAGGCTATTTGCAGTATTTTTCATAACTTTCAGAATACTGTATTAGTCTAGCTACAGTAAGCTTCTAAAGGTGTTTGCAGTGTTTTTTATCACTTTCGGGATACTTTATTGGTCAAACTACAAAAAGAATTTACTGAGAATTGGTTCATGACAATGTCATTAAGTATGAAAAACATCAAACCTTGCATATTGTAATTGTCGGTAATAGTATACATACAATTTGTGATTGTCAATATTCAATATTTGTGATTCAAATTTTTATAATACATATAGCATAAAAAAAGAGTTTAAAGTTTGGGAGTTAGAGCTAGCAGGCGGACATAGCATTTGTGCTAGCTGATAAAGCATGAATGCATGATGTCTGCTACAGGGACTGGACGAAACGACCCAGACTTTGGTGCGTGTGGCCAGCGAGGAGCACGACCAAAAGGGAGTGTCAGGGGCGGTGGGTGGAGTACTGCGTCAGATCCCGCCCACCATGGTGAAGCCTATCTTACTGGCGACAGAGGCCACGTCAAGCGTGCTGGGTGGCATGCGTAGCCAGCTGGTGCCTGGAGCTCGCCGCGAGGCTGTCGACAAGTGGCGCAGTGGCAACTGAGGTTCCCCTGCCAGCGTATCTCTGTGAGGATACCTTCTTGTATACAGGGAGATGTTTATCCATTATGAGGCAGTTTCACTCCCACAGTGACTGTTGCATTTTCATGTATTGTCAGTCTACAAGTACGGTAGAGCTCCGATTTAACGAACTCAGGAATAACGAAAACAGGGATTTAACAAAAGGATTTTAAGGAACCTTCAAAATATAACAAAAAAATGTATTAAATTACTAAGTGACTTTGGTAAATTGGAATATTAATTATAATGTAAGTCTGTAAAAATACTAGCACTGGCTGCAGTATATACTTATTTCTCCGTAAAAAAGCTTAAACCATCCGCCGAGAAACAAAAAAAATTTATTGAAAACTTTGGCTGCGGGAACGGCCGAGCCAGTGATGCATAACAAACACGCGCCTAGAATCTTATCCTAGCGGCTGGCGACGGAACGAGCATCTAGGTAGCCAGTCTCCACAGCGCGGCGGTGGACAGTGCAGGAACTAATTCTCAGATATTGCTTGGCATCTCCATTAGAATGCATTGCAGTGCAACGTTCTCTATTACCGATAGAATGCAGTGGTGTCCAGCGTGATTATTTACTCTCGCGCCCCATGATAAAACTTGCGAATTTATAAAAAAAAATTACGTAATATTATTTATGCAGACTTTTTTTTAAAACTAATTTATTACCATAAACGTAAATAATTTATTTGTCAGATGCTAAAACAACACTTGTGTGCAAAGTATTTTCAGCGAGTAGACTCGAATTTGTGTCATGGGCGTGGCTGCCTACAAGCTACAATGGCCGCCGTCGCGCGTATTGAATTATTTTACCGTTGTTTCATTAAAATTATTATTATTATTATTATTTTTTTTTTTTTTTTTTTTTTTTTTTTTTTTTTTTTTTTTTTTTTTTTTTTTTTTTTTTTTTTTTTTTTTTTTTTTTTTTTTTTTTTTTTTTTTTTTTTTTTTTTTTTTTTTTTTTTTTTTTTAAAAACAATATTTCATGGGAATTTCCTGAGTTTTGTCTGTGGAGCGAGTGGGAGAGAAACGGAAATATTGACGACTCGGCGGTGTTATTCATCACTTCTCACGTGTTGATGGGGTGCGCAAGGGCGGTCTAACTCACCATGCGCACGCTCGCCGAGTGTTCCACGGAAAGTTTTTGAGATTTTTTCGTTGATTTTTTTTCTTTTCACAGCTGTGACTGTACGGTTGATGGTAAATGCATTTGTTATTGTTTTGAGCCAATAGACTCTTTATAATTACGTTAAATTCCAACGAAACATGCCAGAGGATTAAATTTTTTTATAAGTCTGGTGGGGGGTTAAAAAATATGAAGTCGGGACGAAACATTGATTTAGAGTAAATATTTTTGGGTTCCGTGGCATTTTGTTAAATCGGGGTTCTACTGTAATGTGTATTTGATGCTGTCTTACTAAAGTCCAGGCTTGCTACTGGAAATATAGTGGACTGTTACGTTAATAATGTCTAAACTGCATTAAAATGTTAAACTTTATACATTTTCGTTGCAAGGTGGTCAACAAACCAATGCAGCAACAAATTTTCAACATACAGTCTGGGAATTAAACTGCCTATTGAGGCAACTTAATACAGTACAATGTATTTTATTTCATGAAGAGTTTTATAAATACTGGAGGTGTTAAAGATCAAGTCTATTTCAATGGATGGATAATAATTGTATTTTATATTTATATGCACTGAATGTTATGTTCAGAGAATACACGAACACGCTTTGTGGTGTCGAGCAAGTGGCCATATTGAAGTGTCATCATATCTGGGATCAGAACTTCCAACCACGCCGTAGTCTGTGGAAGTCTGCAGTGCATTTTTCTGTGATTGTCCGTAATGTGTCTGCCAGTTATTGTGAATGTAATATGAGCATTCGTCAAGTTGAACACATTAATCTTTTTGACTGTGCAATATGTTACCTGAAGAAAGCAATTTGCTTTACAGTTGTGGTTGTTTTAAACGCACATTTTTATATTTCTTGACTGAGAGATGTGTTGCTTTCTGCAGGAAAGCAGTTGTAGTTGATGTTATGTTTTGTTTTCTTATGTGTATACTTTTTACTTGTCACTGTATAAATAAAGTCTGAATAAAATGTTTCAAAGAAGTGTTGTATTTAGGTGTTATGTTTTGTGCCGTGTTGCAGTTGTAAATCAATACAGTATCGCTTGTTCATTAAGTGCTTATATGATAGATTGCATGTGTTTCCTTTTGTAGAAAATTAATTGTTATGTTTATTTACTTGATACAATTTTGAATTTTAGATATCAAACTGTTAATTTTGTCCCTGAATATGTAAATACCCTTTCATCCTGTAGTTGTGTTAGTTGGTGCACATTAATTTTATTTCTGTAATATTGTACATACCGTTTTTCACAGCATAATCGTCACATATTTTTTGCCAAATTGGATGCAAAAAATTGAAGGTACAACCATTATTCGAGGAAAATTCCCGTGGTAATTTTTTTTTAAACCAACATTTTTCGTCACTAACCCTATTTATATTAAAGTAACTCAATATTTTTGACAGAACTATTGTCGTATGAACTCTGAAACAATGACTAAATTTCAATAACTTACTAGACCTCGGAAGTTAGGTTAGTTTCGTTATTAGGAGAATTTCGGGAAAGGCCGCTAGGTTATTAAATTAATGCACATTTGGTGGGAACACATTTCGCGATTAGCAGTATTTACCGGTAAATAGGCACTTTTGGTTATTAGAAAACCGATCAATCCAGTAGTTTTCTAAGTTCCGTTTCGCTTGAAGTGTTTGTTTTCGGCTTGTGCGAAACCGCTGTATACCATTTCTTACCATTGCAGAGTTTACAAACTTTGTTTTTATTTTGTGGTGTCATAGATATACTACGTTCAGTTGGGAAAGTCCACGCGCAAGACAAACATACAAGATGGCGGACTATTAAACTAGTAACGCTATGTTCCACTTTCATTCCAACGGAATATTGTGGTACTAACTATAATCAGTTCTTGCGGCAACCATTTTGTCCTAGTAGTATCGTACTTGAACGAAGTTAACATCTTTAATTCAGAAACGTAAACAAAACATTGCGGTGCGACGATTATGCGATGAAAGTATTTTTTACCGTTTCTGTCATCTCAAAAATTAGATGCTACGATTATGCGATGGCGACGATCGTGCGATGAAATACGGTCTACATGATATTTTCAGTTTACTTTATTTCATTCTACAACTTGAATGTACACTAGCCCCTCGATTTTACGAATATACTCTCGGAACCATCAAAAACCGCAAAAATTTTCAAAAAGAAATTAATAAACAAATAAAAGTTAAAGCTGTTGAAAAATGTGACTCACCTCCTTAGCAGACATCCAACTCATAACCCTCCCTTTCCCCTAGCCATTATCAGCTCACTTTCACGTGTATACTAACACGGGTAAAGATAATCTCTATTACCGTATGCAACACTAAACAACCACTGAAAATGACAAACTTATGTCTTGTATGTTATTTTTCAAGTTTTGGCAATTTTAGCAGTTAATTCAATTTTCCTGGTGATATGAAAAAATTTTTGTGTTGCAATCTCCTCCAGGCTGTGGGATTTCTGGCACCGATGTTGTGATTATATCATTGACTTCATAGAATTTATCAGTGATGCAGGTGATTGACGCATATGTCCCTTGTATTGCACCGTGATGGAGGTGTGTGTGTATGTGTGTGTGTGTGTGTGTGTGTGACGGACTGCGAAGTGAAGACACGACAAAAAAAAAGTGCGCGTTATCCATTCTACACATTAGCAGGGTGACCGTCTGAAAAGTATACACGACTGGGCAATGGGTAAAAACAGCATAAGTGGCTAAGTCTCAACTCATTAACGGCATGGTTTTTGCATTAACTGGATTCTTGCCACATGCATACAATATCTGGGTGTGCCATCGTTACAAGGGCACAAGTACTGAACACAGTACATCAGGATGGCTGTCTTCAAACTTCACTTGAATTTTTTGATTCATTCTTTTGTGAGGCCCACGGTGGCCGAGAAGTCAGACCTCTCGCCTCCCACCAAGGTCACCCCAGCTCGAGCTCCCGGCAGGGTCGGTCCCCGGATTTTCGCACGTGGGAATCATGCCGAACGAAGCCGCTGGTCGGCGTGTTTTCTCGGGGAACTCCCGTTTCCCCCGCCCCTTCATTCCGGTGCTGCTCCATACTCACCTCATGTCACTCTTCTCCAGCGCTAAAGACCTCGATGTTAAGCGCTGGCCAAATTCTCTCTCTCTCTCTCTCTCTCTCTCTCATTCTTTTGTGTTGGAAAGGATAATAGACCAGCCTCACAGCCTCCAAAAAATATGGTACTTGCGTCATTAATTTTGGTTTCTTTTGATAGTAGTCTTGTGGATTACTTTTCCACAAAATGCTATGAACAAGTCTACACAATTGCGAGAAAGAATCCGTGCTTGGTGTTTAATTTTTTGTGACATGGATTGATCATATTGTTTGTAGGTGTGATTTTAATCGGTAGACGTTTGTCTATTGATATAAATTTCAGTTATTAATTGCCATTTTTTGTTTGAAACTACATATGGGTGTCAGACTGCATTCGCGAGAAGACCTCGGTTCTCAGTGTTTTTTTCCAGCACATGTTTCGGTCATATTTACCGTACAGGGGTATCCTTTTAGTCGGAAGAAGTCAGTCTTGTGACATAAATTTGTATTTTAATGATAATTTATCTTACTTTCCCGCAAAATGCTATGAAAATCAGGACCCCATTGGATACACTTTGCAGAAAAATGTTACGATAATTTAAAAATTTGGGCTAAATTGGCCTCAATCAATTTTACGAAGGAATCAATTTTATGAATATCATAAGTGGAACCGTCGGTATTCGTAAAATCGAGGGTCTAGTGTACACATACAGCTTAACCCTTACTAATTGTCCACTGGAAATAAATGAAACAGTATCCCTCCTCTTCTACCGTATGAACAGAACCAGTTGGTTACTGTTTGAGCTTGAAGAGCGTGTTGTTTCACTCCCATCTCATGAACTTAGACTTCATGCATGGTTTCATACTTGATATGAACATAGTAATCATTTACTGGATGTACTTGAAATTCTAGTCACTAGGTGATGGAGGCTCGACACCCGTGCTGAATTCACTTCCATCCTCTTCATTTGTTCAACTAAATGCTGTGTGTATGATGATGATTATCTATTATTATGTTAAAAATAACATTACGTTTAAAAAAAAGTAGTGAGAGGGTTGAGGTTTTTTATAGGTTAGTACTTCTTGATCTTGAATGCCCACATCTCTTTAATATGAATTTTCTCGCTGCGCCCTAGTTCACTCTCTGGCCTCTAGGGCAACCAAGTTTCCACCGCCGCCTGATGAAGCGAAATTCCATACAACTGCACAACAATTTGTGTTTGTCCTTTATTGTGTGTGTGTGTCGCTATCAAGAAGGGGGACGCGTCGTTTTGCCTAAAAACGTTTTGCCTAAACACATTTTATCTACTTCGTTTTGCCTAAAATCATTTCTCCTAAAATAGTTTCGCCTAAAATCGTTTCGCCTAAAGTATTTTTGCCTAAAATCGTATTGCCTAAAATTGTTTCGCCTAAATTAGTTTCGCCTAAAATTTTTCGCCTAAAAATCGTTTCTCTTAAAATTGTTTAGCCTAAAGTCGTTTGGCCTAAAATCAGTTCGATTTAGATTTCATGTGTTTGCTTTACTCCCGAAAAAGTCGTTTCGCCTTCAGTAATTTCGCCTAAAATCGTTTTGCCTAAACTTGTTCACTTGAAGTTCCAGCCACTCTCTTAACTTGCACAAAATTTAGCCTAAAGTCGTTTTGCCTAAATTAAATTTGCCTAAAGTCGTTTCGCCTAAACATTTTGGCACCTTCCTTTTGCCTAAAGTCATTTGGCCTAAAGTCATTCAGCCTAAAGGCGTTTCGCCTAAAATAGTTTCGCCTAAAGTAGTTTTGCCTAAAATTGTTTTG
>PNEQ01014492.1:8616-22404 GCA_003012365.1 Medauroidea extradentata
GTGTGTGTGTGTGTGTCTCTCTCTCTCTCTCTCTCTCTGTGTGTGTGTGTGTGTGTGTGTGTGTGTGTGTGTGTGTGTGTGTGTGTGTGTGTGTGTGTGTGTGTGTGCGCGCGCACGCGCATGCGTCTCTCTCTTATAAATTTCGGGAGAGTAGTAAACCAGTTACAGCAAGACGTTCGACAGGCTATAAAATGGCGGCGACTTTTTAAGTCTTGATCTTGTGCACAAAGGTAAGTAATTAATAACCGTTGAACTGACTGTGTTAGTTATGGAATAATAACTGACACAGCTTCCAATAATTGTAAGCTTCATGGTAACCACACCAATAACTATCTTGGCACTGGAAAAATAAGAGAAAAAAAAATAATGAAATTGTACTTTAACTTGGCAACCTATCTCCTCAGCGGTTGAAACTTATCTTATCTCCACCCATTGCTCGCTGCTAGTTCAAAAGCCTTCGCAACCATTACAAAAACTGTAGCCTGGGTTGGAGATTTATAAACAAATTAACTGTAAACTAAAGAAACGGAAATTCTTAAAAACACTAACATACATAAAAAACTAAAATACACAAAAAAAACTTAAATAAATAATAAGTAAATAAATTGGATGGGAGCCTAGCCTACCTGGTTATAAAACTAAACTCACCTATACCTAGTCTACCAGGAGCAATTCCTAACTAACCCTACTGGGTACCTACAATTACATCTGTAAACAAAAAAAATAATAATAATTAATTTTAAAAAAAATTACAGAAAATTAATGCCCTTATTTCTCACAAAAAAAAATAAAAATACAAAATTACTAAAATACTATTTCTGATAGTGAAATGCTACAAAGTGAAGGTACATTCAAAGAATGAAAAATAGAAATGACCTTATGACTAAGTATATTAGTCACATTCAATTTCACTTAAGTTTTAACGGACGAAGCTAGGTC
This sequence comes from Medauroidea extradentata, assembly GCA_003012365.1. NCBI lineage: Eukaryota > Metazoa > Arthropoda > Insecta > Phasmatodea > Phasmatidae > Medauroidea > Medauroidea extradentata. Next base: position 9,556 of record PNEQ01014492.1, read on the forward strand.
TCCATGCTGCCAACAGCATGGAACCCTGCTAAAGAAGTTGTTTCTAAAATAGGCACCGCAAGTAAAAAATGTTAGGAACTGCTTAGTTCCGCATTATTTTTGTTAACGTACTTTGATATGTGCAAATTACTGTAACGGAATGAAATTACAGTATATTTTGCTTAAGTTAATTTTTCATTATATGTTTGTATCCTAATATTTTTATTACTATTTGAACTTTGAATGAATAACAATTTAATTATTTAGTATTTTAACTCAACCTGGACAAACCTGTTTAAATCCAGTAACTGTAATTATTTTTTAATTTAATTTTTCTATTTAAACAACTGTACCTCTCAATTATTTATTTCATTGGGTTCTTGACTTCATGAGTATGCATGTTCTGAGAACTGCATTCCCAATGCACCCAGATCATTGACACCGCTCTGGACGTCCAAATTTTTTCATTGTTGTACAAATTTATTGAATTCGCCCCCTTCTGATTTTGTCTCCTGGTAGCTGCAGATGGATGCAGTAGAGCTTCCACGAGAAGATTTGGGCCAGAAGAAAAAATCTACCGCCATCATAACTCTAGTTCGCTTTGTGAGAGTTGAATTGTATCGGCCATTAGTTATAAATAGTTTTCCATGTTGACAAGAGGACATTTTCTTGCTGACAATTAAATTAGTTTTGGAGTGAACCTCAAGCCATCGTCAACGCCAACATTTGTAAGATGCCTTTTTATATTTATGAACTGCGCCCGCAGATGTGGCTTTATTCATGCCTGAAGTACCAGCGCTATAACTGCTAACGTGTATACGAGTAGCTGCCTTAGCACATTTATTACATACATTATACATTAGTGACTCCAACACATATTCAACCTGAATGATATTTCCTGCTTGCATATGCAATCCTACGCGTAAATGGTTCGTTCGGAACAGTTAGTTACTTTGAAAGCTTCCTTATTTACGTTAATAGTACGTAACGTCATGCGATAGATACTGGAAATATTCAACACCGTATTTCGCTCCCTCCCTCGTAACCAACTTATATTGTGTCTTTTTGGATGTCTTACCTGGTATACAAATAAATGTTATTCTCCATTCACTCTTACCAGAGTTTTATAATAAACAAAGCAAATTATAAACAAACGTGTTCATGGGCTGCAGAAGAAATAGATCTTTGTTATCTGTCATGTACATATAAACTTACCAGTCTATCACTTAATAAGAAAATTTTATTAACAAATCGCTGTACTAGTTCAATACACAGACATCATAAAAAAACACATTTTGAGATAATTAACTTTAAAGTTTTCAGTACCTCATGATAATTTGGTAACATAAAGTTTTACAGTGAAAACATTGGTATAACATTTTAAGTACCGGTAGTTTGGGGTGTGAGTTTACAAATAATAGATGCTTAGTAATTAAATAGAACAATGCTGTCAGCAATAATAATTTGGTAGACATAAATATTTTGTAAGTTATCTTGGTATTGAACTGAAACTTATTTCAACTTATACATTCTTTTGAGACAGACATTATTTAGTACACAAAAGCAAATATTATTTTGGCCAATTCCAACACACTTTCCAAAGGACAATGTTTAGTAAATGAAGTTTAATACTAATTAGGCAATTTTAATGATATTTTAACATTATCAAAGTGCCTTCAATGTCAAAATGGGAACATCAACTATACAGTAAATAAAATTTGCAAGTCCTCAAAAACTGATTTGCGATAGCTATGCTTGACATGCTGGTACATTGTAGTCATAAAAAGTACTTGAGCATTGAAAAATGAAAATTAATATCAGTTGTTGGCAACAAGATTCGTTACGCACTATTTTGCATAGTGTTTATCTTGGTTCATGGCACTGATTGCAATCCTTTAAAGAAATCATGGTACACACTAGGTATGTGAGATGACGCACATAAACGTAACAAATCTTGCTTTTTATTCTTTGCAATCTTTTGCGGCTCCAAGTACAGCTGTTTCAAGTGCAGTGTGGATCTACGTCCTCGCTGGTTGGGACGAACATTCAAAATATTGTATTCATCACTGAATAATGACTTATAACGCATTTTATTAGGGTCCTCTTTTGTCACATGCAACTCACTAACTTCATTCCAGATAATCTTGCGACCTGATTCATCCACCTGAAAATTTGACCCGATGTCTTGTGATGCAGTCTTCCAGTCAAAAAAATCTACAGTACTCATTTCTTGCACTATGTAGGGTGTACCAGTTTTTTTTGCTGTTTTGGTTAGAATTGTAACCTGTGAAGGGACATAAATGGGGCCACTCTTAAGAGCTCTAGATTTTTCTTTTTCAATAAAAGAGTGCATGTTGTCCCCTTCATTTTGTGAATGGCCAACAACAAGAAATCTGTGAGTTATTGAATGCATGTACATTGTCAAAAAAAACTTATTTTTATTTTGGCCTACACAGTTATCTGAGTAGAATACAACTTTTGCATCATGTTTACATTTCTTCAGAAATGAAAATACGCAAGTGGCTATTTCATTGGCTCCTCGTTTAACGATTCCCTCATGCCATGTAAAACAGTACCCTCTCTTTTCAGTGACATCATAGACCATAAAATTATAGCAATTTAGTTTACTCTTGTAGTAAAACGATGAAATATCACAAGGTAATGGAATAACTGATTGCAAATCATAGCAGCAAACAGCGATAGAATTATCTTCTTTACACATTTCTAAATCTCTCCGTTTCATTTCTCTCACAGCCTCTTTAGCAGAAATATGGCAATCCTACTTAGTTTTAAGAGAGAGTTTTTCTTGTTCATCGGAATTTTTGTACTGCTCGCATAAGGAACACTGATCCTTTTTTGGCTTATGAAAGCCTATATTAAATTCAGTGTTGAAAATATGATCGTACATGCTGTACTTGGCTGGAAGGAACCCCTCATTACTGCATTTTTCAACATAGAGTCTATGCATTACAGAGATATTCAAATTACCTTCTAAATATTCCTTTTTGGTATCTGCACAGCAGTAATGCGAGTCTATTCTTGGGAAATTGTTGATATGATTTCTGATTTGGATTTTCATCTCAGGATCAAGTTGCCTTCGCTTGTCATGTTTACCTCTTTTGTCTTCTTGTACTATACCTTCACTGCTTGTTTTCTTGTGAACTGTGTCTATTGCTGTGTTTCCAACACACAATGTAGCTTTAAAAAACGTTTTGCACACTCGGATTTTGTTGCTATCTGCAAAAAGGTAATATGCATAATTCAGTGACCGACTACTATCACTCTGAGTGCGGTATTTTCGAGGTGTTGTGACCTGCATGCATTTTGACATTAAGTTTCTTTGTAGATTTTTATCTTCAAGCATGTAAAATTCCCTAAATATTGTGCCCCTCTGTTCATCACTAATTTTATCCCTACATTTTAAACAACATTTTTAACCACAAGGTTCCTTCATAGCTTTTTCTTCAACAACTTGACCAGAAGCTGAGTGTAGGCCTGGCCAGAATTCAGTAGCCGTTTTTTCTTGTTTTTTCCCCAATTACGTTCTTCACGTACTCTCTTTTTGGGTCTCTGTCCTAAAACACACAATAGAAGCAAATAAAATATAATAAGTACATAATATCTTAATGTAAACGACTGCCATTTGTAATGAATTGGGAAAGCCTTCTTTCATGAGTGATGAGTCTTTATGGCCTTTTAACAATGAGTTCAAAAGAGTCGACAAGGGGTGTGAATATGGAAAGATGCCTTGAGTAGAATTATAAAATTTTTCTGGTCCCTTAAAAAGTATAGTTGAGCAGGCTCCCGCCGGGTTTTGAGTATTTTGAGTTTTTCTATTTCCTTTTAGGGGGGATTTCTCCTTCAATTTTGAGTTTTGGGGGGAGTCTTTTCACCCTTCCTTCTTGTGAGTGACTTGTGGTTAGCGTGAAGGGAATTATTTAGGAGTTGGGTTGCCCTGGTTGACGGAGCTGGCTTCCCCCCGCCCACCCCGCTCCTCTCTTCCACTGGCCATGGAGGAGAGCGGCCTGGGGTTGGGGGGGGGAAGGCTAGTTCCGCCGACCGGCGGTAGGGGCGCGCGGGTGGAGGCGAGCGCTGCTCGCATCGGGGAGAAGGGCATTCTGAGGCCAGCGTTCGATGGGAGAGGTGCCTGTTCCGAAGAGTATTCACGAAGGGTTTTTGTATCCTGTTGGTCGCCGATGTGCGTGAGACGCAACACGAAACTTAAGTGGGTTCGTCTTGCAATCGTACGTATCTACTTCCTACACTGCCCGAGGCGGTTGGTGAGTAAAATAGACAGGTTGATTTAGTGGGTGCAGAAGAGGCCCTAACAAACATTTTTCGGGCGCGCGACTTCGCACCGCATGGCACCTCTGGAGGGGGATGAAGATCTACGAGGTAGTAGCGCTGGTGTAACAGGAATTCCTGTGAAATGGATGGGTTGCCAGGCTTTCTCCGTTACGGGAGATCGGCGAGAGTGGTAATCTTCGCATTTGACCATCGAGTTAATGGGCTCATTGGCAGGGAGATTATGTTACGAAGAATGGATGAGGGGCGTTTCGTGCGTAGAGGATAAATGGAGACTCAGTAATAGTATCTGCGTTCCTATTGTGCATTGACCTACCTTTGAAAGATGTATTAATAAGTATTGATGCGTATTTGTAATTATAATCGCAATTGCTGCTTTGGGTATTCAAGCATGTTATAGTTATTTCATTGTTTTGAAGTGATACTCGTAAAACAAGGAACTGACATTTTATGATATCGAGTGTAAAGAGTGTTGTAGCGAGTCGTGCATTCGCATCAAAGTGTTACAAACATTTGCAATGTGGGATAAGGTTGTTCGAATATTGTATCTGGAGTGCTTAAAATGTCAATACATGGTTTGTTCTAAACTGTTTTCTTTCTTGCTCAGGAATGTAAAGAGTAGATCCCTAATCTCTGATAAGCTATAAGCATAGGTCAGTAGATGCAAGGGACATTAGTCCCATTTAACCTTGTTTGTTATCTTTGTTCGTTGGTATTTATGTTGGATAGGCTTAGGCCTTGTAAGAAGAGTCTGGGTAGTCCGGCTCATAGTAAAAGCATTACTGTGTTATTAGCTATGGTTTACCGGGAATTAAGTCTTATGTAACTTTAATTCTAGCCAACGGAACTGTGCCACTTACAAGCCAATGACACATTTATAACTAAAAATTATCTAACATTTCTCGTAAATAATGATAATGTACTTGCAATTATACTAATGTTTTCATACTTTTATTTTAAGAGTATTCACATTTGTAATATTTTATACGAAGTAAAGACAAGTTTCTTACTAAGACACTGTGACTGACTACTGCCACATGTCATCACCACCTAGGCCTATGTTAGTAGATTCTTTTGTTCAAAAGTACAGTCAGCACATACACACACACACACTCACATACTTATGCTAACAGTTTATTACATAGTCATCAAAGTGGTTAACGTTTCCATTGCCAATCAAGCTCTAAACAATGTGGGTAAAGCCAATAACAAATAAAGCGCATGACATAACCTCAATGCAACAGTGTTAATGTTGGAGAAATTAAATGTTATGTTATCGGGGTAAGTCCTTTTATTTGCGTAATATTCTGACTCTCAGATTTATTTTAAGCTTAACTTTATCTTTTACAATTATAAGATTTAAGAAAATTAATGTATGTGAATGCTTGTGTCCACCAATATACTAAATTTCATCATTATTTTCCCCAACAACAACATTCTTTTATTCATTAAAGTATTGCATTTTTGTCACAAAATTTACATACTTCCATTAGTAGGCTCCATGGTACCATTCAATATCTCTTGTTCGCAAACTACAGGAACTACATCGTCTTCCGACTCAGAACTTAAATTTCCACGTGCTGCTTCTTTTGGTAGCTCATACGTGGGATCGGCATTACTGTCATCTGAATCTTCTGAATATTCTTCTATAGCAATCACATTCTCGTTTTTCTGGAAATAAAATTTTCCTTTTATAACATGGGTTTGTAATAAAGAAACAATTTTGAGGTTATGATTGACTGGTATTACCTAATTACGTACCCTTTCATCGCTTCTTTCACCATGTTCATTTATCTTCACATTTCTCATTTGTTCCATAGCAAGCTTACGTAACTTTCTGCCTCTAGACTCCATTTTGCATAATGACCAGGTATACAGGAATATGTACCATAACCACGGTTGTAGAAGAACAGGTCTGGACACTCGCCTGGATATTTGACCCCCTTGTTGTTTGGCTGCAGTTCACCAAGTTACCGAGAATATTGTGTTTTATTGGCGCTGATGTTACGGCGGTCGGACTAAACTCTGCCCACTTCCTTTCCGCTAAGATAAACAATTTATCAAAACGTATTTTTTATCTATTTATGAAATGCTTCCTTCGCTCACAAATTTAAGAAAAGGCTCCAGCAATCCTTATTTACTTTATAAATTTAACAATGCAAAAAAGTGGACGGAGTTTGAGTCCGACCGCCCAGAAAACAGCGCCAAAAAGTACGACATTCTCGGTAACTTGACGAACTACAGCCAAACAACAAGGGGGTCAAGCAAAATACATTGTTAGATAAGCGAGTGTCCAGACCTGTTCTTCTACGACAGTGACCATAACAAACACGTGCATGAAAATATATTATTATATTTTTCAACAACGAAAACAGTGCTGCCAACTTACTCGTAGGTAATGATGTTTCTTATGAATAATGAACACAATTCTGCCAACATCGACAAGAGTAATAATAATCATCCAAGACATGTTTTCGGTGTGAATGCATCCGCAGTTCAATACAAAGACATTTTCAAATATCTTGTTCTTGAACAGGCATTAGTGCAATCATGCAAATGCAATACTGAGATAAGTTAAGATGTCACTGTACTGAACTAGGAAATACTTAATGTTAGAATAATTCTATACCAAAACATCATACATATTGTTGCCTATTTTCAGTCTTCAAGTTGTCTGACTATAGAACTTGAAAGTACTCTCAATATCACTTTTGTTTCACTATTAATCTCAAAATAGCCAATTTTTAAGATGTCTGGGTATTGAACTAGTACAGCGAAATATGTAATATTAATGGACGTCGCCAACACAATCTACCACGCTATACGTTTGTTACTATTATTATGGTTAGCGGATGACACGTCCGTACAGTTGATTCACGAGTTATTTAACGACTGACGCACTATTAAACGTACGAGTTTCTTGGTAAACTTGTCTATATTTAGGGTTGTACGATACTCTAATTTTTGTTTGTGAAAGTACCAAAAGTTTCAGTTCATTAATAATTATTACTGTAAAAATATGTCGGGAATATCACAAACAAATGTTAAGTTTTTTTTCCTCAACGCAACTTACAATATTAACACGTCAATGTTGTGGTTACTGTGAATGGTTGTTCCGTTTTGGTTTGTCTGTACCAAAATTCCTTTGTTTCGTTCCATCCTCGCGTCTCGAGACGTAATATTTACATGGGCCAATAAGGCCCAGGCACAATTGTGAAGATGCGTCCGTCTGATCTGTCTGAGCCGATGATGCAGATGGCGATAGAACATTTTATTGGTCCACGTTACCTGTGACGTCACATGTACTTTGTGCCAATCAGAAACGAGATACGCGAAAATAAACGCAAAATCACACAAATGTGTTGGGGTTTGTAAACAAACAAACAGTACTTTTGTGTAACAGTATTTAGTTAACATATTTCCTAATATGAAGTTTTGTCTTGAGTGTTTGTTGAATTTAAATTTTTCATTCAGTCACATTTACAATGGAAGTTTCATCGTTATAAAGTTGGAAACAAATTACCTGTCTCTAAAAAAATGTTTTTAAATAGTACTAACATTATTGATCCTAATCCCTTCAATGAAACCGCGTTAAAGTGAACACATTTATTAAACCAAAATAATTATGTTAGAAAAATAAAAATTGACTGTCTATTGTGCTGCACTCTATCCTGTAGCATATTATCTGTGTCAGCCACGTCAACTGTGCCTAGCTGCTGCTGAAAATTGGTCAGACAGCTCAGACAGACAAGTCTGCACAATTGTGCCTGAACCTGTAGTCTTACGGATTAGGTTATGTAATGTTGGAACTGAACAGTGAAAATGTGTTCCATGATTTTGAAACGTGGATATATATTCCTGCATTGTTAAACAAACTGCGGTGATGTTTATAAGGCGCAAATATAAATTTCACGTATTTTTTATAATACTACATAAACATGTGATGTGAATTATCTACAGTTTGTTCAGTGATTGACGAAATGCGATTTTTCCAAAACTAAGTACAAAATAGTCCAAGAAGGCATGCAGTAAGTTTTATATCACAAGTTTTCTTGACAATTTATTCCTACATATGGTAGCAAGTTTTCGTTACGTCAGTACCAGCATATCTGAATACGATCGTTAGTCATGGCTTTATAATTGCAATTGAATTTCGAAATATACTGTATTTGTACATGTAATTAATGTGTTATTTTACGTATTTTTCACTTTCGTACATCAATAACAAGTACAAAATTTTGAAGCAGTACTGATTGCAATTGTGTGTCGTTGTTTTCTGTGATGCTCACTGTACACAGTTTGGCCGGTTGGAAATAGTACGTCCGCACGCTTCACAAGTTGAACCAATTAGAAGATAGTGAGGTGCAATGATATGATGTTATTTGTTTACTTCAGAACTCAGGTAAGAGTGAACGGAGAATAGCAAAAAACACACATACACAGTAACTAGGGGCTGGAAAATTTAACGAATTCAATGACCTGTAGGCTAGAATCAATTGTAAAGCCCCGTCTATTCATTCACTGTCTGCTCTTCCACTGAATAATAGCTAGTTGACAAATAGTCAGGGCTTGAGTACGAATAGTACAATGGATTCTAGCCTACAGGTCATTGAATTCGCGACATTTTCCAGTCCCTAACAGCAACAAAATTTTTGTTCCGAAATCAGTTCATTCGACACAATAAATCATGTGGCCACGACAAACGGCTTACTGCAGTTACCGTGAAAAGAGAGAATGAATGCCCATATCTACCGACTGCGATCTAAGTGTAAGAGGATCTGTATACACACACACCAACACACGCACGTCTGCTTGTTCTGGTTCCGTAATGCCGAGCCAACTTCCCCTCCTGTGGCCGGTTAGTGTGCCTGCATCCCCTCCACTCAGTGTCGCCATGCCACGCTCATGCTTGTCTTGACGAGGCAGCATCGCCAGGCCCTTCCAAGCCCTACAACAGATGTTTGCGCTTCCCCCAATTGCACGCAAATTAAATCTGTAACACTTGGGTATTATTACATGTATCAAAACCAAAAGGACTAAGCTATGCTTGCCAGTATGTAGTTTTCTATTTTACCATCAGGAACCTAGGTGCCATAGCTGTAAAAATGGCGTTTTTAGCCAATTTCACACATTTTTTTCGCTGGGAATATAATCAATAGGAAAAAGGTAAAACCTGGCAGGCCTAGATTATACTTTTCTATGATCCCTTAAAAAAACTTGTATCCCTATATCAAATTACGTACAAAGTTAGACGTGTAGGCGCAAACAGTGGTTTTACAGAAAATACCTGACTGGTGTAACACCTTACGACTACTTTCAAAACAAAAATTTTGTATGGTAGAAATCTTTGGTATAAATATAAATATTGATTTTTGCGTGGGCAAATATTAATATAGAGATTTATGAAAAAGAAACATGGACTGAAGTCATTTAGACAATTTTTTTAGTTTTCAAAAATTATGTTTCAAGTACTGTGCATCCCAATTTTCCCTCTAAATATACAACAAATTATAAAAATACGAATGTACTTCACCCAACCACCCCTAAAAATATTTTTTTTAATTTTATGCCTTAGAATAAAATTACATCCTGGGGTAACTCTATGAACCCTGAATATTTTATTATTAAAAATATGTCTCATTCTTTCAATAATATTCCAAAGAATAGGAAACATAAGCACACAGAAATATATTTGTTCATTTCAAGATTTTGATATCAAGAGTAAACAGAAACGAAAAAGAAATATTAAATTACAAAATGTAGCGAGCAAACTTGAAGTTAGGAAAAACGCCTATCGTTTGCCTCAAGTATAGTATTATGCAAGTGTCCTGTCCCACATCATGTTTGTTGTTGTATTTAGTTATCCATGCAATACATGGTGACAGACAGACAAATGTAGAGAGTAACATTGAAGTGGTAACAAACACATATAGTTTCCTTTAAGTATAGTATTATGCAAGGGTGCTGGTGTCCTTCTGTACCACATTATGCCTCTTGTATTTAGTTATCCATGCAATACATGGTGACAGACAGACAAATGCAGAGAGCAACCTTGAAGTGAGGACAAACACATATAGTTTCCTTTAAGTATAGTACTATGCGGGGTGCTGGTGTCCTTCTGTACCACATTGTGCCTGCTGTATTTAGTTATCCATGCAATACATGGTGACAGACAAATGTAGAGAGTAACATTGAAGTGGTAACAAACACATATAGTTTCCTTTAAGTATAGTATTATGCAAGGGTGCTAGTGTCCTTCTGTACCACATTGTGCCTGCTGTATTTAGTTATCCATGCAATACATGGTGACAGACAAATGTAGAGAGTAACATTGAAGTGGTAACAAACACATATAGTTTCCTTTAAGTATAGTATTATGCAAGGGTGCTGGTGTCCTTCTGGACCACATTATGCCTGTTGTACTTAGTTATCCATGCAATACATGGTGACAGACAAATGTAGAGAGCAACATAGAAGTGAGGACAAACACATATAGTTTCCTTTAAGTATAGTACTATGCGGGGTGCTGGTGTCCTTCTGTACCACATTGTGCCTGCTGTATTTAGTTATCCATGCAATACATGGTGACAGACAAATGTAGAGAGCAACATTGAAGTGGTAACAAACACATATAGTTTCCTTTAAGTATAGTATTATGCAAGGGTGCTAGTGTCCTTCTGTACCACATTATGCCTGTTGTATTTAGTTATCCATGCAATACATGGTGACAGACAGACAAATGTAGAGAGCAACATTGAAGTGGTAACAAACACATATAGTTTGCTTTAAGTATAGTATTATACAAGGGTGCTGGTGTACTTCTGTACCACATTATGCCTCTTGTATTTAGTTATCCATGCAATACATGGTGACAGACAGACAAATGCAGAGAGCAACCTTGAAGTGAGGACAAACACCTATAGTTTGCCTCAAGTATACTATTACACAAGGGCACTAGTGTCCTGCTGTACCACATTATGCCTGTTGTATTTTCTTATCCACTAAATACATGGTGACAGACAGACAAATGTAGAGATCAACCTTGAAGTGAGGACAAACACCTATAGTTTGCCTCAAGTATAGTATTATGCAAGGGTGATAGTGTCCTTCTGTACCAAATTATGCCTGTTGTATTTTGTTATCCACTAAATACATGGTGACAGGCAGACAAATGTAGAGAGCAACCTTGAAGTGAGGACAAACACCTATAGTTTCCTTTAAGTACAGTATTATGCAAGGGTGCTGGTGTCCTTCTGTACCACATTATGCCTGTTGTATTTAGTTATCCACTCAATACATGGTGACAGACAGACAAATGTAGAGAGCAACCTTGAAGTGGTGACAAACACATATAGTTTGCCTCAAGTATAGTATTATGCAAGGGTGCTAGTGTCCTTATGTCCCACATTATGCCTATTGTATTTTGTTATCCACTAAATACATGGTGACAGACAGACAAATGTAGAGAGCAACCTTGAAGTGAGGACAAACACCTATAGTTTGCCTCAAGTATAGTATTATGCAAGGGCGATAGTGTCCTTCTGTACCAAATTATGCCTGTTGTATTTTGTTATCTACTAAATACATGGTGACAGACAGACAAATGTAGAGAGCAACCTTGAAGTGAGGACAAACACCTACAGTTTCCTTTAAGTATAGTATTATGCAAGAGCGCTAGTGTCCTTCTGTACCCACATAATGCCTGTTGTATTTAGTTATCCACTCAATACATGGTGACAGACAGACAAATGTAGAGAGCAACCTTGAAGTAAGGACAAACACATATAGTTTGCCTCAAGTATAGTATTATGCAAGGGTCCTATTGTCCTTCTGTCCCACATTATGCCTGTTGTATTTAGTTAACCACTCAATACATGGTGACAGACAGACAAATGTAGAGAGCAACCTTGAAGAGAGGACAAACACCTATAGTTTCCTTTAAGTATAGTATTATGCAAGGGTGCTAGTGTCCTTCTGTCCCACATTATGCCTATTGTATTTTGTTATCCACTAAATACATGGTGACAGACAGACAAATGTAGAGAGCAACCTTGAAGTGAGGACAAACACCTATAGTTTCCTTTAAGTATAGTTTTATGCAAGGGTGCTAGTGTCCTTCTGTACCCACATTATGCCTGTTGTATTTAGTTATCCACTCAATACATGGTGACAGACAGACAAATGTAGAGAGCAACCTTTGAAGTGAGGACAAACACCTATAGTTTCCTTTAAGTATAGTATTATGCAAGGGTGCTAGTGTCCTTCTGTACCACATTATGCCTGTTGTATTTAGTTATCCATGCAATACATGGTGACAGACAGACAAATGTAGAGAGCAACCTTGAAGTGAGGACAAACACCTATAGTTTCCTTTAAGTATAGTATTATGCAACGGTGCTAGTGTCCTTCTGTACCACATTATGCCTGTTGTATTTAGTTATCCATGCAATACATGGTGAAAGACAGACAAATATAGAGAGCAACCTTGAAGTGAGGACAAACACCTATAGTTTCCTTTAAGTATAGTTTTATGCAAGGGTGCTAGTGTCCTTCTGTACCAACATT
>PNEQ01014493.1:0-22306 GCA_003012365.1 Medauroidea extradentata
GACTTTGCGATGGGAATTACTATGACATCATACGAGCATATTGCGCGCGCTCTTTACACTGAGTTAAGACAATTTATAGTTCACTGTTATTGAGTACGCTAGCTGTTAAATGCCTTCATCACATATTTTATCCAGAGTTACTGTTTACATTACGTAATTTCACGCGGGCAACGCCGCAGCCGGCCGGCTAGTTTACTTAAGACATGTTGCTTTGATAAGCAAATTAAACTAAATGTAAGTTTGGATTAACGAAACTCATTCTTACATAATTATAGTAGTATAGAGAAATACGATATTTAGTTATGCTGTCAATAAGTTGCAGTTCCTAAAACAGTATATACGTTTTTAAAATCCACAAACACGAAACGTGCGCGACAGTGGTGAGGGAAAATACTACTTGCGTAGTAGAGGCAGGCTGCACGTGAATACCAGCAGCTCTGCTATCAGCCGGGCGAGCTGTCCGCGCGGTATCTGGCAACACTGCAAGGGCAGCGCGTGTGATTGCCAGAGGGGCAGAGGGGAGGGTTGTCAAGCACTCGCGTGGTTGAGGAACAGGCTGAGGAGCAGAGTAACGTGACCCTTCCCCTCCGAAGCTATCTCGCGACTGAGCCTTGCCTGGAGCGACCGTCAGCTTATATACAAGTTAGTGGCTTAGGAAGGAGTCACTCAGAAGCCTCCTCTACCATATTATAACGTCAGGTTATCGAATTTAAACTGTGACTGTTTTTCACTGGTAGACCGGCACCTTAAGATGTGAAACTGCTGAACATCTGTTGGCAGGATTCTCTGAAGGCCTTATCATGCTCCCTTTAGAAAACTTGTTGCAAGTATCGATGGATGGGCCAAATGTGAATCATTGTTTTCAAAAGAAACTTGAAAACGAACTGAAAGTTGGCAACCCAGATGGGAAAACTCTTCTTGATGTTGGCACCTGTGGCCTACATACAGTTAATGGTGCATTGAAGACAGGTCATCAAACAGTTGGTTGGGATGTTTACCACGTTAGTCATGTATGGTCTTTTCAAAGACAGCCTAGCTAGTCGAGCTAAGTACAGAGAAATCACACAGAATAAAGAATTTCCCTTTAAATTTACTTCTGTGAGGTGGCTAGAAAATGGTGCATGTGTTGAACGAGCACTGAAAATATATGATAATCTTCAGAAATTTGTTGAAGAAGAATCAATCCCAGGAAATGATATGTACACATTATTGCCATACGTGTTCCATCTGATAAAATGACAATTTTGCATGGAAAATATTTGCAATTTTTTGAAGATTTCTCGAAAAGACATTGTTGTAACTGAGTTTTCACTTTCACAGAGCTCGTTATTATGGGATTCTTTTGTATATTCTCCTAGCCAAGCTAGCTTGGTGCGTTTATTTTTATATTTACATTATTTTTCCCAAATGTTTCACATATAGGCCACATTTCATGTTTTCATATCACAGTAAGTACGTACACATATTTACTCACATAATGGCCATTATTACGTATGGTTACACCCTTGTTTTCAGAGGCTTGCAAAGGAAACAGGATGCTGAACCCGTAACATTAAATTTTTTAATATTTGTGCCAAACAGTGTTCAACTTTTATACATCAGATAACATGTCATGTCTACAAATAAAAAAAATTACACCCCATAGTTTTTGTATAGTCATTCATCAAAGTCACAAAATGACCATTGTGGTGTAGCCAAATCAAAAACAGTAATTAACTAATGGATTCAGAATTACAGGAACTGAAAGTCAGTGTATTAATGCTTTTTATTACATATTAACCAAAGTTTGTTTTGAAAATTTCAGTAATAGCCAAAAGTCAAAGTTACGCCTAGTTAAATCATTTTCATAAACTTTTTAAAAATGCAAAAAAATAATTCCTGTTTGTATTTACGAAAGTGTATTGAAATAGTTCATATCGTTTAGTATCAATATGGAATTGTCTTGTTTCTGGAAGTTAATTGATTTTTTTTATTTTGGCTAAGCCACAACTGCTGTTTTATCACTTTGATACGTGATTTTGCTAAAACTATGGGACTTGTATTTTTTTTTTTATTTGGGAAAATTACTTTTTATCGTATGTGTAAAAGTTAAACAGTGTGGCACAAATATATAAAAAAAAAAATGAAATGTTACGGATCTAACATCTTTAATTCCTTTGAAAACCTTTGAAAACCAGGGTGCAGCCATATGCAATAATGGCCATTATGTGAGTAAATATGTGTACTGGACATACTGTGACAAAAAATCATAAAATTTAGCCTATGCGTGAAACTACTTGGGGAAAATAACGTAAGTATAAAAACGTTTATTCGAGCAATTAAATAACATCAATGGACCAGTTTAGTCTCTGCATTACCCTTATAAGATCAATGAATAATTTTTTTGTGTGTTATGCTGATAACTATGGTTTTGGAATAGAGTAAATGCTGTCAATTATTGCCCCTTTATAAAACAACTGCAGCTGCCCGTTACTCACTTTAAATTACAGCACAGGAAAGTTTTTTGTTACTCTAGTTTCAAGTAGAAGCATTTCTGTCATAACAAAAAATATGTTATGCTTATTAGCGAGTGTGTGGAAATAGCTCTTCTTCATGATGTCACAAGTGTACACGTACGGAAATGAAACCGTTGATAATCAATGGCACAGCACACAGATGCAGCTAAAGTCACCTACATAATCATCACTACTCTGTTGCCAAGGATATGTATGGTCACTTTACACGAGCACATAGTTGCCAAATATTAGTTAATTTTTAAATTTGTTGTCATCCCGTACATTTAAAAAATAGCTTGTACAAACATGACTAAAGTATGGTATGTGCAACTTTTTTTGAATGTAGCATTATTGTAAAATATTTGAAGTTATTTTTTATATGTCCTGTAACGTCTGCAAAAAGGGCAAACGTGTGGTTCGGCAACGGCACAAAATTCTTGTGATCTCAGGGTGTGGTTGATGGCCTCGTTGCCGACGCCTCACACAATTGCCAAATTGCTTGGTTATGTATTGTGCAGTTAGGCTGGTGAGGATGCTAAGGCTACCTCTCTACCTCGTAGCACAAACAAATGAACACTTATAAAAGAAAAAACATGTATATTAAAGGTTGCAGTGTGTCAACACCCGGGGTTTCCAGAAAAGGCCCTAGTGCCTGAATCTGACATGACATTGGCGTTGAAATCACACTCACAAAATTTCCACATAATTCCAAAAGGAAACAAAACCACTTCGTAACAATAGGAACTTAAATTTTTGAGGTTTCACTGCATTAATAAATAAAAGTTCAATGATAAATCCTTTAAGATTCTCTCATATTTTTGGATTGTGTTTAATTAATTTTACTATTACATTATCATGACCTGAACCTATTCATTTCATCTTATCCTGCACTATGTTTTTTTTAACTGTTTAAAACCTTCTCCGCAATTCACCTTAGACAACAAAAGAGGCACTCGTTTCTAGACTTCTAGCTGCATGTGATAGATTTCGAAAGATTCCAGATATAATTGACCAGATGTGACAGAATTTCATACAACGTCATGTGTGCATTGAAGATAGAAGACGTACCTTTGAACAGCTGCTGTAAACTGTGGTATTCATAGCTCTCTTGTTTGTCTTGTTTGTACATATTTAGTATGTTAGTACATTAAATTATGTATGTAGTTCACAAGTTCCTGTAAGGTACCTTATTTCACTGTAGTAGACATCTCAACTCGGTTCTGATCGTAACTTCTGATAGAGGATTTCAGGACTGTGGTTCTCATACTCAAGGCTCAAATGAATTATGTAAATGTTCGTTATATCTCCCCAGATACATCCGACTTGTAGATTATTTGCCCAAGTGTTGGTAAATCATCTCAGGTTTTGCCAAGTGACCTCCAGCCATGACAGAGTATAAACAAACACTTCTTGTCTTTTCTCCCAAAATTCATTAAATTACGTAACAAATATAGCATATGTATAGGTCATTCGGAATAAAATGAGCTCTAAAGATTTAACCTTTGAAAAAGAAACACTAGCCGTTACTGCATGTAAGTCAACATTAACAACAGTTACATTATTTTTTTATGGTTGGTAGCGAATAATTGCATGTAGTTCCGTGTATTTTCTTATTTGAATACAACATTAGTGAAACAACATCAAATGCAAACGACCTCTCTGTTTATAGTATACTTTAAAATATTTATTTAAGTTCTTACTGACGTACCTACTGGCTGTATAATTTTATTAAATTAGCGCCAGCACAAAGCGACACAACCGAGTCGATTATCGTTGGCACATCCCGCTAATGCTTCGCACCACAGAGGTAGTTTAAAATTTCACCGACAGATGGCATCAGAATTAGGTTTTCGCCGCTTCGCTTGGAAGCGAATTGCGTCGTTCAGTTTGTTTGTCCGTTGTGTAATGAATATGGGTTTCTGATAAACGCATTCGAAAGTATTAGAAGTGACTGTTTATGAATATCATTGCTAAATATGTGAAGTCATTAGTAATGTCAGTTGTTTTGTTTTATGATCGCTAGCCTGAGTATCTAGAAGTAGAAACAGAATTTTTTGTTTCCTGTTTCACACATTAAGAAAATACATTATTTATTGTTTTTCTTTATGTGCGTCTTCATCGTTCATTGCAGTATGCTGAAAGGAACACTAATTCTTGAGTTGCGTGTGTCGTGTATTTTTAGTGGCTGTTTTAATTTAAAAGTCTGAATATACTGTGTACGCATTTACGAAATTCGTAACTGTAATAACGCCGTTAGAGTAGACGCAGAGAAACCAGTGTTATAAGATGTTTATTCGCATGTATTTATAATTAAGATTACTACTGAGTATTCAACACCCGTTCATTTAATGAGTACATATTGTAGCTAAAATTTATCGGAGCAGTGTAACGTAAGTGTAAACATTGTACAAGCCTATGTAAATAAAAGCACGTGGCAATGTTGATGTTTACATTCAGCGGAAATATATAAACTGACAGAAAATATAAATTAATCAGGGCTTTTTGAGTGCTCACTTTATTCCGAATCACCTATAGTATAGATCACTGCAGTAACTTCATGTGTGTATATGGCTGCAAGAAAATAAAATGTGCACAGAATCAAATTAACTTGATAAGTTTACATGGTAAGATGTAGTGTATTGTACCTATAAATCCATCACAGAACACTGAGAAACTAAGCTATTGAGTGTGTCGTTGTTACAGGTACAATGTCTTCTACAAGAAGGAGATCCAGGACTGGATGAACAAGCTGAGTGGGACAGTTGACATCCTGGAGATGTGGATCCAAGTACAGAATCTGTGGGTGTACTTGGAGGCTGTGTTTGTGGCTGGAGACATAGCTAAACAGCTGCCTGCGGAGGCCAGGAGGTTCCAGCAAATAGACCGCACGTGGGTGGATATCATGAGGAGAGCTTGGGAGAAACGCAATGTTGTGGAATGCTGCGTGGGTGACGAGACAATGAGCAAACTACTACCCTACCTGCTGCAACAACTCGAGGAGTGTCAGAAGTCTCTCACTGGCTACCTCGAGTCCAAGAGGCTCATTTTTCCAAGGTAACTAGCTCTAATTAGACAGAATCACATACATACAATGTTTATGCTTTTGTGCGTTCAGTAAATTTCAAACCACATTGTGGGATTGGACCCCAGATTTTTGCATGTTGAAATCGTGCCATACGATGTCTCTGGTTGTGGGTTTTCTCAGGAATCTCCCTTTTTTCCTGCCCCTTCATTCCGGCGCTGCTCCGTCCTAACATCATGTCAGTCCTCGCCAGCGCTAGAGAACTGGATGAGATGTTAATAGCTGACCAAAATCTCTTCACTTCAATTCACATTGATAGTGTTCAGTTACCTTTGAAGTTTACACTTGTATAGATTCATCCTCTGTCAGTATAGGGAAGCAAATTTTATATATATATACATATATATATATATATATATATATATATATATATATATATATATATATATATATATATATATATATATATATATATATATATATATATATATATTTATTTATTTATTTATAAATTGAATGTGATATTTTTGCAAGAATACGTACTTATTCTTTATTGTTTTAGCTTTGTGCTACTGTGTAGAAATAGGATAGCCGTGGCTCCGTCACTTTCTGCTCTCTGCTCTGGCCCTTCCTCTGTACTGAGAGAGAGTCAGGCTTGGCAACTGTGGAGTGTGTTATTGAAGATGTGTGCTTGATATCTCTCCTCTCTTTGGGTGTGTGTTTGTGTTTCTGTGTGTGCATGTTATTGTTGGTCTTTATGTTATGTTCATGTGTGTGTGTGTGTGTTTTGCAAGCATTTTGTGCATTGTGTCCATGGTATTTGTTTTGTGTGTGTGGTACACATTGTGTATGTTTGTTAACAAGTCTATCAGCCTGCCACAAACGTACTTTCCTGGTTGATTGAGTTTATATAATTTATACATGTATACAGTATAGGTTAAGCCTGTTTCACACCATCACACATTGAAAATCACTTGCAGTTGTAATAAACTGGTGATAATAAATATAAAACTTTTGCCCCAGCATCTAATTTGTCTTCAGTGAACCTGTAATTTTATGGAAGGACATTGTTGTCTGAAAATTTCTTTATAAAATTTCTACCCTATCAAACTAAAACATACCAGTTTTTGAGACTCTAAAATGTAATAAATGTTTAACATTAACTTTGTTTTGTTATTGATTACGTAATAATAATAATACAATACGGTGCACAAGTACTTACAGAGTAGTACTCGTTGATAGAACACACATAAGAAAGGACGAACATATTTTCCGCGGAAGCTTGCGACGTTTGGCCAGCCGGGCCGGCTTCTTCAGGCGGCGAGTGGAGGCACACTGATGTCTATTATTTAGCTGAGGTTGGTAATCAGTGCACCTAGCTGCCATTGGACACATTAGGCGTGGCAGGAATTTTGAAAGTGGGAAGAGAGGTTATCTAATGTTGTGGCCAGGTGGCTGTCTGGATTTGGTGATGAATTGGTGAGCCAATTCCTAGCTTCACAACTCAGCATTGTTGTTCTGCTGAGGTAGAGCCCTCACCACTCTGGTAGTGTAGCAAGAGTCAAAACTGGATTGATGTGATGCAACATGTGCTGCAACTGGCTTTTCTTGTGGGTCAACGAACATCCCAGCTAAGGCTTTTTTCATATCCGCTCTGTGGCAATTCATCCTTTGTCTAAGGGTGTTGGTGGTCAGGCCAAAATACTCCGCATTGCATTGAGTTTACTGTAGCTGATAGATTAGGTTTTCTGTAGCATGGTTGTAGCTACCGTGTATAGGGTACAATATCAGATAACCTCTCTTCCCACTTTCAAACTTCCCGCCACTCGTAGTGTGTCCTCTGGCCGCTAGGTGCACTGATTACCAACCTCCGCTAAACAATAGACATCAGTGTACCTACACTCGCCGTCTGAAGAAGCCGGCCCGGCTGGAGAAACGTCGCAAGCCTCCGTGCTTCCGCAGAAAATGTGTTCGTCCTTTCTTGTGTGTGTTCTGTCAACGAGTACTACTTTGTAAGTACTTGTGCACCGTATTGTATTATTATAATGTAATTAGTAAGCCTAGTGGCCTCTTCCCGCCAAATCTTTGTTTTCTTATTAGTCTGATTTGAAGTGCATGTTGCTTCTAACAGTATTTAGATTCAGTACATTTCTGCTGAAGAAATGTTACACCTGGAAAGGTATATAAACCTCTTATTGATGACCATTTAAGCTTAAACGCTGAACAATGTATTTATTTAGCAATTGTAAAGACAATTTTCACTTACCGTATACATAAGGACCCCTAAAAATAGTGAATAGAAATTATTAGTTAGACTTCTATATCGAGGATATCATAAGAAAAATGTTCAAGTCTGTATGTAGTGCAGACTAAATTTTTAAGATATTATTTAATAAATAATTTTGCTTATAGTTTAAATGTGATTTGTTTATTTAGAAACTGGAAAAAAATTATGTGTTTCCTAGTTTATTTCTGAATATAACTGTATTAATTATATGTACACTAGATCCCCGATGTTACAAACCCACGATTTAACGAAGGTAGAAGTTTTACGAATACACTCTTAGTAACCATAAAAAAATAATGAAATTCTGTGAATAAATTATAATAAATTATATTGATAGTGGTTTTAAAAATTCACTTCGGTAAAATGTGTTATGTAGGTTTGCAGTTATTACGTGGAAAGAGACATTAAAAACAAAACAAAAATTGTGAAAATCAGTTAAGGAATGTGCCAGTGACGGTTCGAAAATAGCACGCCACCCGTGCCAAACTAGCCTACTCCTCCTTTCATTGCTGCAATTACTTCATGTTTTGGGGTCGAAAAGTAGGTTGTACTACAGTAACATCGTCCCACTAGATGCACAAACGCTCATTCAGCTGTAGTACAGCCTCTTTCTAGGGTATTTCCCCACGTTACATCTTCTATCTTTCTTGCCTCGTGCCATAAGTAAATGTCCTCCACAGTTTACAGTTTTACACCATCCCCATCAATAATACTGAAAAAAAAATTTTTGTATAATTTTTTTTTTTTTTTTCAAGTTATACAGTTTTACACCATCTCCATCGATAATACTGAAAAAATATTTATATATTTTTTTTCTCAAGTTAAAACGCCGTACATAGTTAAGACAATTAACTTGATGTATAATTTGTTTTAACAATGAGTTTCACAATGTGCCTGTCACATCACCGGAAAGAGTGATGATCCTGATACCTATCAGCCATATGTAGGTGAAGCTTTTTCACCGTCATGGTTTTTTTTGGAAATAAATTAGACATTTGTGTATTGTGTACTCCCGGATCTCCTAATAATTTTTACCCAACATACTGGCTGTAATAGTAATTCCTTGCAACTACTTAGACATGTAATTTTTGACGATTTTAGGTAATTAAGTCACAAAATAGCATTTGTTTGGTTAAATGTTGGTATATGCTCTAGTGGCGCTGTCCACCTGCCAACTTGTGAACGGTCGTACCGTTGCACTAGCGTTTGAGCTATCTGTGTACCCTGTACATGACTCCTTCGTCATTCTCAGGCATTGTGAGTTCTTACACAATCGAGGTTCTACTGTACACCTTTTTTAAGCTAAAGCCTCAGGTTGAAATTTGTTCTCATCAGATCATTTAGAGTCTAGAGTGACAAGAAGAAAGGCATTTTGTACTGCTCTTTCCATGTCTGCCAAAAAATATTTGCTTTCAGTGCTTCTTTCTACCATTTAGGTTTTTCTTTGTTTCGGATCCTGTGTTGCTGGAGATCCTCGGTCAAGCATCAGACCCTCGTGCAATTCAAGCACACCTGCTGAGTGTTTTCGACAATGTAGCTTTGGCGGAGTTTCATGAAAAAGATTCTGATCGAATCGTAGCTGTGTACTCCCGTGAAAAAGAGAAGATCACGTTGGTGACCGACGTGGTGTGTACAGGCGGGGTGGAGAACTGGCTGGGTGAGTTACTCAGTGTGAAAAAGCAATCCATTGGAGCAATAATCGCAGAAGCTGCACATTATCTGCTTGAGCCCGAGTTTGATATTCTGGAGATGCTGGCGAGATTCCCGGCCCAAGTTGGCTTAGTGTCTTTGCAGTGTTTGTGGACCCGAGATGCCGAAATCGCTCTGAGCACAGCACGCACTGACCGCACTATCATGAAGACCACCAACAGGTATTTTCTCAACCTGCTGAACCTTTTTATTGAGCAGACTGTCAAAGATCTCACTCATTTCGATCGCACAAAATACGAGACTGTGGTCACTATCCACCTTCATCAGAGAGACATCTTCGACGAACTGGTCAAACTCCGCATCAGGAATATTCGTAGTTTTGAGTGGCTGAAGCAGGCACGGTTCTATTTCTTAGATGATAATGAAGAATTAATGGTCAGGATAACCGATGTTAATTTCCTGTACCAAAACGAGTTCCTCGGATGCACAGAACGCTTGGTCATAACACCTCTGACGGACCGATGTTATATAACGTTGGCACAGGCGCTCGGAATGTCGATGGGCGGTGCCCCAGCCGGACCTGCCGGGACTGGGAAAACAGAAACAACCAAGGATATGGGTAAAGCTCTGGGAAAGTATGTGGTGGTCTTTAATTGTTCTGACCAGATGGACTTCAGAGGGCTGGGTCGTATCTTCAAAGGACTGGCGCAGTCTGGAAGCTGGGGCTGTTTTGATGAGTTCAACAGGATAAATTTACCTGTGCTTTCAGTCGCTGCTCAACAGATCTCAATTGTGCTCACAGCAAAAAAGGAGAGGAAGAAGACATTTATTTTCTTAGATGGTGACGAAGTGTCGTTGAATCCAGAGTTTGGCATATTCTTGACGATGAACCCTGGTTATGCAGGCAGGCAAGAGCTGCCTGAAAACCTGAAAGTTCAGTTCCGTACTGTTGCCATGATGGTTCCTGATCGGCAGATCATCATTCGTGTGAAACTGGCAAGTTGTGGCTTTAAGGACAACATCACTTTAGCCAGGAAATTCTTTGTGTTATATGCACTATGTGAGGAGCAACTCAGTAAACAGGTGAGTGCACTATTCTGGCATCAGTACTATATTAGCAATAGGGGTGTGTGAAGCTTCGAAATTTCAAAGTCAAATCAAATATTAAGCTACCGAATATTCACTTTGAGGGAGTTCAAAGCTTTGAAGAACCACATTTATGCTCCTGAGACACTGAACCACATTTGTGCGCCTAGGAGTGCCCCGGGAGCTGAAAGAGCACAAAGAGACGCCAGGTCACAGCGAGTAAAACAAACCTATAGAATCACTTTTGTATTCCCGAGACAACCAAACACTTTTGTACACCTGAGATAAAGAACCACTTTTGTGATCCCGAGACAAACAACCCTTTTATTCTACATGACAGTTTTTTAATACAAATTCAGACGTCAAAATATAGTGTGCACAAAGGCATACAATGTGCAGATAAATATAATAATTGTAATGTAAGGCAATCTACTATTGTTTGGTAGGAAGTGTTTTGTGTTTTCTTACCGGCAATTACAACCCTGTAAATACTTGTGCTTTTAAAATTTGAAGTTAATTTAACCTTATAGACAAAATTTTTAGTCTCTATCTGCTTGATTTGTGCAAAGCGATAGTCAAAGCTGCATTTAGCTTTCTTTTGATTTTTTGAGTAACTCAGAAGTAGAGTGCAAAACATGCTTACAAAAAATTCAAAATGCTGACTTGTAAGATAAACTACATTTTTTATTTACTGAGTGTTAAAATAATAAAAGTACAATTTAAATACAGAATTCTACTGTAAACCCCCGATCTACCGACATCGGATCTAACGACATCGGCAATCTAACGACATAATTTCTAGAAACCCTGGTAAAAATAAAAATAAATATTTTGGAAATTGGTCAAAGCTAAGCGAAGTGCAGTAGATTGCAGTAAAACATTATTTAAAATTAATTAAAAATAGTTTTGCATACATTAAACAATAAAGTACTGCAGTAATAAATTGGTGATGTGCAGCTGTGAAAAAACAAATCGTGAAAAAATTTTGGGAACTTTGGCTGGGATATAGTTGAAGCGCGCGCCGGGTGACTTGGTCCACCTGCGCAACAGCGGCATATGTGAGACGTGATGACTTAACATTGCCTTATCTTCTCCCCCTCCCCATCACTTCTCCACGCTCACTCCTCCCTGCACCACTCTCTCACATGCGTCCTCCTCGCTGAACTTCCCTCACACTTCTCCACCCCACGTGCCCTGATCTGAGTTACGCAATTAGCCACCTGACGTGCGCATAGCAACGTTAAGGGTGTTCAAGTGGTATTTGAATGCAACAGTGTTAGTTTTTTATACGTTACTTAGGAGTAATTTTCGCTCTTATAAAAAAATTTTAGCTCAGCCAGTTTTCCCATAGTTAAATTTCAAAGTCAAAATTTGCATGTTTTTAGTTCATACACAATAAAATATTCAACTTTGATTTGACTTAGAAGGAAACAAATTTGACTTCAATGGAAAATTATTTGACTTCGCTTCAAAGCAAAACATCACTGCTTCACACATCCCTAATTAGTAATAATTGTTTTGTTTAGTAATTTCAATTTATTCCACAATTTTAATTGTATGTATTTTGGCAAATCATTCTCCACCTGTGTTTTGATTTTTATGAAAATTTTATTCATTCTAAGGTACATTGTATTAATAAATAGGTAATGTTTGATAACCAGTCAAAATCTCTGGTAAAAATTTTTTTAGATTTTTGAGTAAAAAGTTTTGATTTAGTGTTGAATCCTATCCTGATCACTTTCATTGCAACTTTTTCTTAAGATACAAGCAGGCAAACATTTTGTACCATCTTCTCTCAATTCTGAGTCATTTCATCATTATAGGTGCTGCAAGGTAACTTGATACTTTCTGGAAGCCCTGCTTCAAGCTTGAATATGTTTCCAGGCCAACCATGTATTATTCTGCCAAATGTCAACAATAACATTGCCATGTGGGAAATGCCATGTGACTACTACATAGCAATGTTACTGAATTGTATCTGTCAAATAGGCACGTCACTAGTGCAAACATTTCATTACAATATAATTTTAGTTGGTCCCTCATTAGTTGAGAAAAAAACTGTTACTCTGTAGTTAACAATTCTAATAATGAAAATGCATAGTAAAAAATGTTCAAGGTTAGTTTTAAAAATAAATTGTTAGATCATAGTGCCAGACTTGTGTCAACAAATACACTGCAATCTAAATAAAAGCTGCAATTGAATTCATAACAATTTTTACAACCAGGCCTGGACACTATATTCAGCTGCATGAAAAATTAATGTATTTATAAATGCTATGTTTCTCAAATATTAATATTGTTAAAAATTAATATTGTTTCATTATAAAAATCAACAGGTAAATTAGTGTGACAAAAAGATTACGGGAGGAATCAAAATAGTCTTGAAAATACTTTTCTGTCAAGTTCATACATACTTTTAAAAAATGTGGAGTTAAAATTTATTCTATAAATAGTTGGTGTTTAACATCTAATAGAGCAAAGGATGTGCTGGGAAAATAACCTTGGGTAAGCTGTTTTTTTTATTAAAAAAAAATTAATACAAAACGCTAATGCCACCCACTTTCCGTATATACTAGTCTTAAAGCAAACCTTGTCAAATATCAGTAGTACATAACTTCGTATTACATGGTCACGTACACATAAGGATGGGTCACAAACATAACATTTTTAAGTGTTGTATTCTAAATTGTCTTAATAGTTGACTAATTGCGGTGTGTTAGCCAACAGAAAAACATAGAAAAAATTTTATTTGAGTTATTTTTTTTTAAATAATAACTCTACCATATTGTTATTTTATTGTTGTTGTCTGTATGTTTTATCTGTTCGTCGTTTTGCCAAGTCAGGCCTCATACCTGTGTTGTCTGCCTTAATGGAGTCTTGTTTTTTCATTTTGTTTTTATTATTTGGTAGTCCTTGTTTTTGACACAATTCCGCTTATGGAATTTTGTGTTTTGTATGTATCCTGTGGACTAAAGTAAACTCTGCTTATTTATGTTTTTCTATTATCTTAAGTTTTTGTTGACAGACTTCTACATCGCAATGGGAGTATGTCCAAAAATCTACGTCCAGTAACGCACTTCCATCGCATAACTCTTACAAAGCTCATAGTACCGGTACGTCAGTTAGGTATTTTAGATTTGCAGCTATATGCAACTTTTTTTCCCCTACAGAGCTGTGACCCACCAAAGTGTTGTAATTTGATGATGCTCTACTAGCACTGACTCTGCTTTCAGCTGTGATCAGCAGGACAGCCGATAGTAAAATTCTTCCATAATGTTGTTCTGGCTACACTCATAGGATATTAGGAATGTTACTGAAAAGGAAATCACTTCCAAGTTAGAGAGAAAAGTACTAGATGTTTTTCATGTTGTTTTTATTGCGGCATTCAAAATTGTACAATCTACACTATTTCTCTTGTGACCATTGAGTTTACGAGAAAAAGTTTCATTGAAAACACTAACGCACAAGGAAATGCTGGAGAAAATATTTGAAAAAACGCCACACAGAGAAAACTCTCACGGCTTAAAACATAGGGAGAAGTACACCTATGTATTCCACTCTCAAACGCTCTACATGCACAAGTGGAAACTAATTTTGTAGGAAAAGGATAGTCTGTAAAAATTCAAAAGCTGCTTAAAAGATGGTAGAGGCTCGGCTGCTACTTGCATATGGGAAACTGCCACTTCTGATTCAAATTTAACAAATAGATAGGCCACAGCCTGCACATGTCTGACCTATTCGGCAACACAGTATTCTCTTAAAGATGGCAAGGCAACTCACTTGACGCCCCTGAAACCTGCTGCACAGTTAACCTCCCAGCCAATTACAAGCCTTCACACTGCAGAAATATCTAGAAACTCTCTCCAGCCCTGTTCATGTCTCGCGACCTATTGTTACACAAACACACACAGGAAATTTCCTCACCTCGTCCAACATAGAACAAACCTGCTGTCTTTATTTACAAATAAAGAAAGAAAGAAAACAACGAAGCTGTACTGCCTCGCCATTCGAAAAAACTAAAATGCACACTAATTTAATTAATTTGCAGTTTTTAGGACTTTTACCTTAAGACGTTTGCTCATAAGTACAACAACATTAATTTGTAACAGCCGTTACTAATAGATCTTATAATGATCACTTCACAAGCGTGCCTAACTCACATTAAAACAATATTTGTCTTATACTTACATTGTTTACTTTTTATTCTTTGAGAGTCTTAACATATTAGTAACATACCAATTTTAATTATTTAGTCAATATTTATTACAACCTATGACCTAAACAACATATAGTTCCTCTTAACATTTAAAACTTTTTTATATTTTTATCAATGAGTTAAGACAAGAGAATGGTAGCAATTATCACCTCATTCCTTTTTGAAAAATGTAAATACTACCCTACACTTTTCATCCCTCTTCCTTAATCTTTGTTTTGCCTTTAGTTTGAGTCTTTTTGCACTTCACACTTTTGATCACTGACCGGCAAACTGGTTCTGTGAATGTTTCACAAACTTCTCTAATATAGTTTGATGTACCTAAACCCTGTTACATCTAACTGAGTTACACCTATGTTTTCATGTCAGCAACAGTTCAATCAATATTCCACGTAAGTCACTATTGGAACCCATAAGCTGTGTTTCTGATAGCAATACAACTGGAACATTCTGCCTAGCTCCTTCATTCCCCTTCAGCTGGATTAGCTGAAGGACGATACTGCTGTATAACCTAGTTCAGTAACTGACATAGTACAGTAATTAAAGTTTTCCATTTTTCGCTTCTAAATTGAGGTTCATTGTTTGAAATTATTTTTTTTGTTTGCCCTATTATTCACAACATAATGGTCCATAATATTTTTGGTTACAACATGGACAGTAGCGTGTTTATTAGGATATAATATAACATTAGTTATTTAAAAAAACATCAAGTACAACCAAGCTGTACTTAATACCTTTTGACTATTTAGTATAGGACAAAACAGATCTATCCACACAGTATTTCTAAAGGTTTGGTAGCCAACAAATGTCCCATGGTTCCTTGACATTTTCTGTTCATTTACTTTGTTTGTGCACATATGAGACAATTTACTATAACTTTAGATGCAACACGGTACATGTCCTTGAATATACAAAATTTCTTTATGTGTTTAACAGTTTTTGTTTTCCCATAATGCCAACATTTCATATGCATCACTGCACTTAACTCTTTTTTGAGTAACTCTGGTTAACAAAAAATCCAATTTGCTCCTCCTTAACTTACTTTTTGTAGCTTATATCCATTTTTATTTAGAATTTTACCTTGATAATGTCCCTACAGTTATCTTCTTTCAATTCCTGTACAAATTGTTGTAACCTAGGTCATCTTTCACCTTGTCAGTACATATTTTCAACTGACTTTAGTCTGTTCAAGACATTCACTTATGATATACATTGGTAGTCATTTGAAATTCTTTAGCTTGAGTAGTTTGTATGTCTGCTTTCCATCTAGAAATTTCATCTGCAACTATTTGGGTTTTACCTAGAATGTGTTCAATATAAAGGTTACACGTCTTGTAATGCTAATATGCTAGTGATGGGTCGTTCGTGAACGACTTGTTCAAAATGAATGACTCACTCACCAGAGCGGCTCGCGAGTCACGAACATGCAAAGCGACGCTAGTAGCAGAACCGTTGCGCCTTGCAGACGGCCGGAATGGTGATAAAAATGCATTTCCGTATGTGTGGCACCGGAAAATCTAGTTTATTTTCATTTTCAAGGGCTCGTGTGGGTTAATGCAGGGTGTAAATAACATACATAAAACTAATATTGATCGCGACTAACTATTTAACACGAAACATTTAATAAATTGTTTAATATATCCCGTATTATTAATTGTAGCGTCTAATAGAAGCGACGCAAAATAAAGCCTCGTGCAGAGTGTGTATCAATAAATGATTTTATTGTGCTGAAAATACAATTTACAAGAAAAAAATTTAAATACGTATATCCTTTTTGGCAAACTACGTACCAAAGTGTTTAAAATTTGTGCACATCAAAACTGTCATTTCAGAATGCTTGTATGTTAGTTCATGCTGTTGTTATAACATACTATATTAATATTATCAGTATTGCAAGTAGACTAATACTTTACATAAAAAAAAGGATTATACGAGCTTGTAATTTTCACGTTACGAGATATTAACGAAATATTTTGCAAACATAGCTTCAAAAAATTATTTGTAGCAATTTTTATAGAAAAAAATTATTTACTGTAAAAAAAAAATAAACGTAAATCAGAAACTTAATTTAAATGCGATTCACATGATAAGTTTATATTTTAACGCTTAGAAATGGGTATACATGTCAACAAATGTATAACTTGAACACTTTTAAAATTCAGTAAATGGACAAGGCTAGACGTAACCTTGTTAGTTCTTAATAAACCAGCTATAATGAAAACAACTGGTTTTAACTACAATAAATATGGAAATTAGAAAATAAAATACAAAGCATTTATACAGAGTTAGTTTAGAGAAAACTGTTTATATGCAAATAGTCGGCACAAGTTACGATCGGTAAATATAATAATACTCATAACGATATTTTTACATTGTTATCTCTCGACAGTCCGCTTTATATATAAATAGAAACATATTTTTAATAAAACTCTTTTATTTTTACAATGGAGAACAGTACTTTTCACCTAGTATTTATTTACCCACTTTAAATTGCTTTGCTACGCACGTGTACAATATAGCGGTTTGCAGTCGGTATCACCATTCCGAAGGTTCAGAAGTTCACTACCAGATGTCAGCCACATTGCTTTGTATCTCCTCCAAGTAATCTATATTTGAAAGTCGAGAGTTGATAATCGACCTCATAGTCAATATGAATGGTTACTTTCCTGGGTACAAGATAAGGAAACAGCAAGTGTAGGATTTAATTATATCGTTCTTTTTGAATCTGCAGTCCATTTTCGAGAAGCACCAACTCGTTAGACAGAAGCACCATTACTCAATTCTAAAAATAACTCCCATCCTAAACACAACTTTTTTTTCGTGACCTTGAAACCACAACTTCATTCATGGGAGTTGAATCAAATATCAAATAACAACAAATAGATAAATTAAACTAAACTATTACTATATATTTACGTATAATTATAGCAGCGCTGATTAACGAGCTGTTATCGGCTTGTTCATGTGCCTTTAGCAGTGAGAATTTGCTAGTTACTCTCATATCCTGCGTTCGCGAACGTTTAATGAGCACGAGTTGGTGACCTGTTCGACGCTCTTGGTTCGTCATTCAATCGCAAACGTTTATTGAGAGCGATTTGTCTAGCTGCTTGACGCTCTCTGCTTGTCATTCGTTCGCAAACGACAGGAGAAAGCAAGGCTCCATATTGCTCTGCGCATTCGTACTGTGCATGCTCCTTCCCTCTCTGCCCTTCACACTCTGCAGGCTAGCTGCGCAGTGGCAAGCTGCTCTGACTCATCGGCTCGTCCTCCTCTTCCTATTGAGCGAAACAACTCTTTTGAACGACTCTCGACCAAGAGCGAGCGCTCGGGAGCTAGCTGTTAAAATTGAGCTGGTTCGACCCATCACTATATTATGCATCTAGTAATCCTCCCATGTAAAAGTTTGCATGTGTTTAGATGGAATAAGACTTTATGGTCTGTTGTAAATATTGTAGTTTCCTTACCATTAATATGTGTCCAAAATTTTACGCAGGCAAATACAATGCTTAATTATTCTTTTTCAATAACAATGTAGCCAACTTAAACAGTTACTGTCGTACATTGGTCTGTCAAAGGAATTTGCCAATATGAAGAAACCAAATTGATTTTTATACTCGTGTATAGGATAAGTGACGCCATCGTAGATACATCTTTTTAGCAATAGCACTTCTGAACTTTAATCATTTTGAGCTTTTGATGTTCTGGATGAGTATTATTTTAATTTGGGCCATTATAATCTTTGTTTTGACAGTTATTCCACCCATTGGTCTTGAGATCTAAATTACTGAGTCAGGTTGATATTTGAGCTTAAAAGATAGCTAAAGTAAAATATTTCTT
This sequence comes from Medauroidea extradentata, assembly GCA_003012365.1. Taxonomy (NCBI): domain Eukaryota; kingdom Metazoa; phylum Arthropoda; class Insecta; order Phasmatodea; family Phasmatidae; genus Medauroidea; species Medauroidea extradentata. The sequence goes on from PNEQ01014493.1 coordinate 18,591, forward strand.
TGGATTGAACTATGACGTGCAGGTGGGGTTGGGGTAGCATGTTGTCAAGGGCGCAGGGGCAGGGCGACAGGGTACTTACCCTGGAAGGCCAAGCTGCCTCCGGGGCGATGTCCACAGTCTTTCTCGTCGGACTCTCCCCACCTCGCAGTAACGTGCAGTGTGGGAACTAGAGGCTGAGTCCCCACAGCCAGAGAAGCCGAAGGTGGATAGGTGGAAGGTGCAACTATGGGGGTACTGATCCCCCGGACAGGAGAGCACTCAGGTGCCGAGGTTAGGCGTTATGTCGGAGGGTTGACACTAGGGGTGGTTGGGGTTGAGACAAGTGCTAGGGTGATGGAAGGGGTTAGGAGGAAAGAGGATCCTCCTGGTTAAAATAAAGAAGCAGTGTAACTGTAGAACAGATGATACCCAGTGTCTCTTAGTATCACTAGTATGGTGTGAACAGCAGAGATATGGCGTAACTATTGTTGGCGCTGGGCAGGCAGACTTGTAGAGGAGCGCTGGAAGTATACCACACCATGTCCTTAAGCTTTTTCAACTCTCCCAGTCAAGTCGAAACCCGTCACTTCTGGGGAAGAACACAATGCAATCGTGCTGCCTCCAGAAAGTGTTGTGGAAAAATCCTGGGAGGCGTGCGACTTATGCCTCCTCTTAGACGTAGGAATTACTTAAGACAGATCGAAAACCATTCTCCTGGGGCGCTCCTTAAGGATGTGGGGTCTCAGGAGTCTTAAGTGGAGTACAGGTAGTAGAGTTTGCCAACAATGGTTATGAAGGTGTAACAGTGAAGAAAAGAAAGGCTTTGGTAGCTGCGTGGTTTATTGGCAATAGCGAACAATGGAAGAAAAGAATACAGTATACCTAAGAGCCTGAAGGGCACGTAAGAACGAAGCCGAAGAGCACTAGTTCCTGTAGGGAGAGTCGTTGATGCAGGTTGCAATGTCCTGGGAAGCAGCTCGTGGTCGGCGAAACTGTGCAGCTGGCTGAAAAGGTTCTCAAGGTTCGGAGATTTTAAACTGACAAATCCTTTGGGATTGCTTGTATTCTATTTTTGTGTATTATATATTTATACATATATATATATTTTTTTTTTTTCTTGTTCGTTATTCGTTATTCGTCATTCAACACAGATTTGATCAGCAAAAACATGAGCAATGGCGTATGTCCACAAACCAATAAATTCTCATTAGAATTGAAGTAATTAACATTAGGTGCAGGAAAATGGAACGGGCAGGATGAGGAGGCGGCTTCACAGCACTGGACGCTGCGAGCATGCATCAACTAATTAAAGTTGATAACTTCATTTTAGTTTCATATTTTTTTTTGCATAATTCAAGAAGTTATTTTATATTTAAAAAAAATAGTGGAAGAGTATTTGAGAGTGACACTTTTCATTGATTGATATTTTAATTTTTTAATATTTTATATTATTAATGAAAACTGCAGATATTTTCCTAATTTCTTTATTGTGAGGATGTATCGTGAAGTTAAGTTATTTTGTCTTAGTTTTAATGGCTCAGAGTTTAACTATTTTACTGTGTGACAAGAGACAAAAAGATATTTTGACATGTAGCACTTTCTTTACTCTGACGTTGGATTTACAAAGTAGGCCCTACACATAATGGTGTGCCCGTTTATCATATCTCTGTCACTAATTTTGTGACGTCACTTTGTATCTGCTTTCAATAACCCCTTTAAATGTATACAAATTATTGCTTCTTTTTGCAGAAATGGCGATATTTAAGGATACTATGATGTATAAGCTGATTGGGATTCTAGAAGAATAAAATTGAATTGACATTTCATGTCTGGTTATTACCAATGACTGCACATTTATATCTGAAATATGTACCTATGTCAGTTCAACCAAGATTATGACTTTGTCTCGGTATTCTGTATTCACTAAAAGCTTCAATTATGTTACTATGTTTCTTTTGGACAATGAAGCAAACCATTCACAAAATATTTTCTTAAAATTCTTAGGTACTCTTCCCTAGAAAATTTTCCTACGAACCATATGTTTGTTTTTCAGGTAAAGAAATGTTTGTTCAATGTGTGGTTGATTGATACAGTCGAACCCCGCTACTACGACATCGGCAACTACGACAACAACGCAACTACGACAATATTCTCAATCCCCTTCAAAAAAAATTTAAAAAATTAAAATCGAAAAGTGCATTTATTAAAAATACTATTTAAAGTAGGAAAGATGTTTTAAAATACGTCTGTAAGCGTGCAATAATAATAGAGGTGGTGTCCGTTAATAAATAAGTCGCAGCTATTAAAGAAAAAAAAACCGGCGAAAAACTCTAAATACATCTCTTGAAGTACATTTGCGCCGCGCGCCTGGATAGGTAGGCCGCGCGCCTGTTAAGATAGACCGTGCACACAACACCGAAGATAAGCAGGTAACGTGATGACGCATCTCTCTTCCGTCCTCTTTCTCCCTCTCCGTTTCTGCTCCTACTCACACCACGTGCACTGTCTACGGCCTACGCGTAAAGGCTGTTCACGGTAAAATGAACACTTTTGAGCGCCTAGTTACTGTTTTCTCTCGGCCGATTTGCATTCTTCTGTCGCCTATTTATGATAAACATTTCCGTTTTTATATTAGACGTAGCGTATATTTTAAACTCAACTAAAATTTTATGTCCGCGACCACTACAAAATATATTTATTGATTGCTGTTCTCATGGAAATGGTTTTGAAAAGTGTTCATTTTACCGTGAACAGCATATAGCTTGCTCTTTACATCGACTGCGTGCGTAGCAACAGTGATAGCCATGACTGGATTGATTATTGACGACATTTGTGCGCGATTATATTGGATTACGATTTTATTTACGGTTTTGATTAAGTATTTGTAGGAAATGTTTAGGCACTTTGTATATCATTTAATCTAAAATAAAGATGCCGTACAATTAAAATATTACTAAGTTTCATTTTACCGTGATTTTGCGTAACAAAACGCTGAAAATATATTACCGTGCGCTAAAAAATTACCGTTGCTACATTCAACACTTTACTGTACTACGCCCGACACCAAAAATATGTCGCGTTACATTCACGCAACTCATTTTCCTTGCCGACAAGAAGTTGTGTTTATATTCCAGTGGTTTATTTTTATTTTCTGGTGAGCAGAGAAGTCGAATTAATACGTCTGGGGTAGGTATTGTTTTTATTTTGGTCTGCACGCAGTCGGCAAGTCACACGTCGCGCACTGTAAATTTTTCGTGATTTTGAAAAAATTGGTTTATTATACTGTACAATCCTGTAGAAGCGTTTAACGTAATAGAAATATAAGTATCGAGCGTTTAAACACTTTACAATCGTAAAGTATTTCCAGTTCGCAACACTAATATTATATTACAAAGACAGGCAGTCGCCAGTCAGGCACGAGCTGTGCCGTAGAAGCTAATGGTGCATGAAGCGCCCCAGTGGACAGCTCAGAAACTAAGACTAATAGCTCCGTCAGAATGCGCTACAGTACAAGCTCTTTAGTTGCCGACGCATAGCTCAGAGCGCAGCACACTCGAGTCGATATTCGTCACTCGTGCCGCTGCGGGCCTCGCGCCATCGCCGTTTTCAATTTTATTTCTATCTTTCAACACGAATTGGGGAGGGTATTATAGGCTTATCTAGTATCAAAATCTTCAGAAAAAGTCGGCGTTTAATATAAAAACATTACTTTGTTTTAAAAAACCGTGTTATTAATG